>SKCR01040110.1:0-66177 GCA_019454045.1 Zanthoxylum bungeanum | reverse complement strand
CTACCTTAAAGGGTAGGTGTGTCAAAAAAAAAAAAAAAAAAAAAAAAAAAAAAAAAAAAAAAAAAAAGAGAGAGTTCCGAATGAAAAGAAAGAGACAAGAGTGCAATACAGAAGACCATATCATGTCAAGTATGCTGAAGTAATCACAGAATGTGATTAAGACATTCAGGTTGGTTAGACCCACTGGTCCGATTCTCCGAAGCGAAATTATCGAGTTGGCTTGCTTAAGGAATAAGCTGTGAAAGATCCTTGGCACACACACACTAGGAGTCTAGTTTGGATCACCTATTCAGACGATCGGAGTTGAGCATATCGAGTACTTTGAAGATTCTCTGGCTTCGACATCAAGCATTCGTTGAGGACGAAAATATATCCAATTATCAGAGATGATCTCGTGAGAGGAATTGCAATACGCTGAGTGGAATCATTGACATCAGTTTCAGTTTCTGCCGAGAATGGCATTCTGGGGGCGAGGCCCACATTGACATCAGTTTCAGTTTCTGCCGAGAATGGCATTCTGGGGGCGAGGCCCACATTGACATCAGTTTCAGTTTCTGCCGAAAATGGCACTCTAGGGGTGAGACTTACATCACATCAGTTTCAGTTTCTGCCGAGAATGGCATTTTGGGGGCGAGGCCCACATCACATCAGTTTCAGTTTCTGCCGAGAATGGCATTCTGGGGGCGAGGCCCACATTGACATCAGTTTCAGTTTCTGCCGAGAATGGCATTCTGGGGGCGAGGCCCACATTGACATCAGTTTCAGTTTCTGCCGAAAATGGCACTCTAGGGGTGAGACTACTCACATCAATCAGTTTCAGTTTCTGCCGAGAATGGCATTTTGGGGGCGAGGCCCACATCACATCAGTTTCAGTTTCTGCCGAGAATGGCATTCTGAAGGCGAAGCCCATATTACATCAGATCATTATGGTCCGGGAATGGACAGTCCGGGAATGGACAGCTCAGGAATGAGCACGCTCGGGAATGAGCACGCCGGGAATGGCACTCCGGGAATGGAGATTTAGTCCGGGAATGGACAGCTCGGGAATGAGCATGCTCGGGAATGAGCACGCCGGGAATGGCACTCCGGGAATGGAGATTTAGTCCGGGAATGGACAGTCCGAATGGACAGCTCGGGAATGAGCACGCAGGAATGGCACTCCGGGAATGGAGATCGGTTCGGGAATGGACCACAACACGGTGACAGTTCGGGAATGGACTTCATCACATCACACCACAACGGTGACGGTTCGGGAATGGACCTCATCACATCACAGCAACACTCCGGGAATGGAGATCGGTTCGGGAATGGACCACAACACGGTGACGGTTCGGGAATGGACCTCATCACATCACAGCAACACTCCGGGAATGGAGATCGGTTCGGGAATGGACCACAACACGGTGACGGTTCGGGAATGGACCTCATCACATCACAACAACGGTTCGGGAATGGACCAGAGGTCGAAGCACCTCAACATAACATCAACTCAAATCAACACGGCAAGTCAAGTGGCAGCTGGCGAGCCAGGTAAGTAAAAATGCATTGCACGTACTTTGATAGAATTGTCATTGTCACACACTGCACAAGTCCCATCAAAGTGGGGGCGACTGTAGGCATTGCATTTTTGCATAACACCCGATGAGGAGTCTTATATGGAGACAACTCCCTCTTAGTCATGAAAGCCGCGGGAAAAGAACGTTGGAAGGGTAAAGTTGGAAAATATAATTTTTGATGGATTTACCCGAGTTGTTTCGCTTCGGTTGCTTGTTATACCTCCGTTTCTAAGCTCACCTTAGGCCCAAAACTCCATAGACCACATACCTAACCCAAACCAAGCCCAAATACCCAAGTCAACCCAAGTCAACCCAAGTCAAACCAAGTCAAACCAAACCTATGCCCATTGGACATGATTCACGCCCATTGCCCTCTATTTAGGTAATTGCACATTAATCACATGTTTAAATCTTGTTAAATCCTTACCTAAATAAAAGAAATCAAATAAAATCATTACCAAATCGAATCCAATCCCAAATCCTAATTAGGAGATGCATTCCTTATTAGAAACCAATTAGGAGATTCCTTCCTAATCTAAAAAGGAAAGCCTTTTCCCTTTGTCTATAAAAAGAGACCTTTGCCCCCATACACTACCCTAGCTCATACACATCCCTCAAGCAACTTGTGAAGCCCTCTTTGCACGTCCAAAGCCCCTCCAAGAACCCTCATTGCCGCATCCCAGAAGAAAAATCCATCCCAAGGCCCATATCACCATCCACCACCCTTCACCAAGACAACTCACGACCAAGCCCTTTCTTAGCCCTCCTTAGCCGACTTCCAGCCACCATTCACAGCCCTAAAACACCCTAAAATAAACCTTATTTCCAGCCCCTGAAGTGCCGCAAAAAGACTCCCCAAAGCAGCTCCAAAGCAGCGCCAAAAACAGCCCCTGAAAACGCCCCACTGCACAATTTCGTCCCCTGTTCTGGTCAGTATTTGTTGCGACTTTAGCCTCCAAAACAGTCCTAAAATCATCTAGAAACCATCCCAAAAATCCCCAAAAAGTTTCCCCAAGAAATCTTTACAAACGCACCTCCCGAGACCACCAAAATTACCCAAAACAGTCCACTAAACGCCCGAACCAGTGACCTGAAACGCAGCGAACAAATGGCGGTGAAACGAAGGTAAAACAGCAGCCCAAGCATCAAAACAACAAGGGAAAACAGTGAGCAAATAATTTGGAAAGGTTTCGGATCATTCGCCCTTCCAACGGACTTGGAACGCGCTTCCAAAGATCGACAAAAGAGGTTAGACCTGAGGGTACCTTTTACCTATCTCTTTATTCTTTATTTTATTTTACTTTGATATATAATTGCATGAGAGTCGTTTGAGGCATGATTTGATTGTTGGATGGGCGGGACATGTGTTCCCTTTTGTGGTATATAGGATGGAAACCCGGACGTAAATTCCGTAGCCGAATCCGAATGGACGGTAGTGCGGTTGTACTCGGGATACAACGCCACGTACCACTTAAGAGACATATGTTTTGTCCCATCC
This sequence comes from Zanthoxylum bungeanum, assembly GCA_019454045.1. Taxonomy (NCBI): domain Eukaryota; kingdom Viridiplantae; phylum Streptophyta; class Magnoliopsida; order Sapindales; family Rutaceae; genus Zanthoxylum; species Zanthoxylum bungeanum. The sequence goes on along the minus strand of SKCR01040110.1, from coordinate 63,123 downwards.
AAACTTGTATTTGAGCATGTTATAATCTTTAGGTTATTTGTTTATTATTTGAAGCATGGTTTAATTTAGTTTGTTATTTGTTCGTTAAAGCATGTTTAGGTTGTTCACTATGCATGTTCTTAGTTTATGATGCGTTTGGGTAATGATTCATACATGTTGATTTAATGGTTTAATATGCTTGTCGTGTTACATTGCGTGGAATTATTTGGATAAAAGCATGTTAGATCTAAGTACCCTTGAGCATGATTATTGGATAGATGCGGTTGATTTAGTGCACAAATTATATCATCACAATGACATAAGTAAGGGACCATTCCGAACCCAACGGTTTGAGGTCTTCCCTTGCGAGGGGTGAGTGCGGCCTTAAATCTTTGTCCCGGTTCACACCGGGTGGCGACTCCATGTTATTTCGTACTTCCCAACTAGGCCGCGAGCCTAGAACAGCGTCGTCAGGTTCTGTTGTCTACATTTCCTCAGCAATTTGAGCGAATGTACATAGTTCGGGTGTTAGACACTCGAGTGACTGGCTATGTGCCAAGTGGGAGATTGTTGGACAAAATGACCCATAGCGTCACTATTTGCACAGATCATTGTGTTGTTGTAGCAAATTAACTATGTGACAAGGAAATTGCACTCTCATCATTTGTGATTAGATCACCATAGATATATAAATGAAGAGAGGTCCCTATGATTAGTTCCTGGATTGAGATGATATGAGACAGTATCAGTCCACAAAGGATTAATCATTAAATATCCCTAGCCGTAGTATTATCGAGACTGGACATCGATAATGCGGAATAGGCTAGTATTGCACTTGTGTGCGTTGTGAGGGCACAACGGCATAGTTCTCATATATATAAGTGTTGGATACTTATGCAAGTGCGATAGGAGGTCGTGTTTCACCGATGGTACGGGAAACAGCTTCGCTCTGGATAGACCCCTCGGAATCCCATTGGTATTATGAATATGTGTCTATGGGAGGCCGAAATCAAGGTAGGGTGTATAGTCTTAACCTGAGACTTACATCACTAATGCTTACGACAATCGATATACTTTAGTTGAGGTCGTCTAGGACTGTAACCGGTTCTGTGTACGCCAATGCCGGGTATATTGAGAATCGTAGTGTATTAGATGTGATGTCAAGACGGAAGTATCACTCCAGTCATAGTGGAGATGATGTCACGCAGGATACGGTATTAGTGCTCTTAAGTGATGCGCATCCAATCGTGATATTATGACCAGGTCATGAATATCCGATTATAGAGACTAGTTACCAGACATCCGATATGTGTTCGGACGGGGCAGACACTTATCCAGCCCCAGCCCTAGCACGTGACTATCCGATACTGGGCCGATACGCACAATACATTAGTATACTACGCTTGATACAGATCTTAATATTCTTTAATGGATATGTCCGGAGAATTAGGTAGACTTGGTGCTTTGCTAGGAGTCGACCTTGTCTCGTAAATCGGTAGAACGTAGTACTTGGTACGTACGTGATTCGGATACTCCGACGACCGTATTTACTGCCAGATTATCCGGGGATCTCATGGGTCGCTTCCCGATAATCCACCGATGACGCACAACTCGCACTCTTGAATAATATGGGATTATAATAGAAGAGAGAGAAAATTAATCTAGGATTAATAACGGAGATATTTTATCCGGGATAAAATGTCGTCTAAAGAGAGAGAACGATTAATTTGGAATTGATCGATGAATTAATATATTCGATATATTAGACGAAATTAGATTTCGACGCGGAATTAAAATTAGATTTTAATTCGGGCAAACGAGTTAATTTAGAATTAATTCGTTAGCGACGTAAATAATAATTTCGCCAGGCGCAATTATTTATTTAAATTCGATTGAATTAACGTCGCGACGTAAGCTCGATATTTCAGAAATATCGAACCCGAACGCGTGAGTGCACGTGGCCCACTTTCATTTGGAAACGTGTGGGGCCCACATGACACATGTCATTCTAATGCTTTGCATGTAGATTGTGTACATTGCACTCAATGTCATTGCATGGAGTTTGAGTGTTTGACACTCTAAGCCATTGCATGTTTTGTGTCATAAATTTATTATTAATTTAATAAATATTATGGCATAAATATAAATTGATTTTTGGTAAATCAATTTTTTAACTTAACACAATTACAACTCTCTCATTTCTCTCTTCTAGCTCACGCCCAAATGAACAAATGTTACTGGTTTTTGAAGCCTTTTGGCGTGAACATAGGGAAGCAAGGGTTGGGTTTTCATGGTGAAAACCGCAAGTGCTAGCACACTACGAGTCTTGCGAAGGTGGTAGGGAGGTTCGACCATGAGACGGGATCCATCCGACGAAGCTAGGAGCTCCGTTTCTACACTTAAATTTCTGTTTTTGGAGGCAGTGGACTGCATGCAGTAAGCTTACCAAGGCAGTGCGTTTTTGGGCATGATTCGTCTTCAAATCGACATAACCGATCAATGTAAGTATTCCGCTATCTTCATTGGTGTATTCACGCATGTTTTCATGTCTTGTTTGATCTTGGGACCCTAGAATTAACCAACAGTTTCCTAGTGGGCTAGGATCCCGTTAAATAACACACAACCTTGACTTTGGCCAACAAGCTGAATGATATTTAACTAGGTAGATCTCTAAGATCAATTAGATCTCATCCAATTCCTAGATCCAGTAGGTGGACATCCAAGTCCGAAACATATATCTAATATATTCCAATATATCCGATATATTTCCTAACCTTTTTCCTCTGAATCAACTAAGCCTTGGCTTTGGCACAACAAGCATAATGATTCCAGATAAGCGGGACCCATTGACTTTGGAAAGCTTCGTAATCGATGTCGATGGACAAGAAGTGATTTTGACTTTGGCCAACAAATCACAACTTGGACAAGACATGCGATATGGAACAAAGCCTTCATGATTCAAACACATCCACGATGGACAAAGGTCTTGACTTTGGCCAACAAAACAGTGCCAATCTTGGATCTTGAGAATGAATCACTCAATGGAAGGAAAACGCTTAATATTTGTTGAGGTTTTTTTTTCGAGTAATTGGCAACCAATTAATTATCTTTGATTAGGTCTCATCATACACCCTTAAGCAAGCATTCTAAAAGCATAATAAGGCGCGATAAATAAATTAATAATGATATGTAGATGGATATTTAAAACATTGTGTTCCTAGAACAAATCTCTCCATTTCTTCTCCCCGGCTAGCACTATTCTTACTTCTACCCAATTACATAACACTTCTAAAGAAACCTCATTTACATTGAAGGGAATAGGTGAGAAGAGAAATACAAAGAGCCAAGAGGTAATAGGCTGGACACGCATGTCCAATTTAACAAATTCTAAATTATTACAACAATTTCCAAAATTGCCCTCACTCATCTAATATCCATCTTATATACATTATTCATACATCACATCCATGTATTCACACAAAGCATGTTATCAATCAATCTAATCCAATTAATTAATCTTTGATTAATGAGCATCCAATGTTCAAACAACGATTTGATTTGCGCGAGTCCAACTCGTTTAAGAATAAGTACTCAAAGTACGTATTCTTGAATTATATCAAACTGCAATATTAAATCCAATTTAATTTGTATTCAATACTAATTAATATTTAATTCCAAATTAAATAATTACACTTTATTAATGAGCCTTTGCGACTTAGATTCTAAATCTAATCTTAACGGGTCTCAAAGTCCAATTAACATCCAATGTCAATTTAATTAAAGTCCAATGGGCTTTTAATTAATTTATAAGGCATGGACTTTGGCAACCAAAGCCCAATAAGGAATCACCCTTTGCCAAAAATCAATTTAGGCCCATTAGGCCTAATTAAAATTTTAAAAGGCCCATTTATTATATTTGGACTTTATGGAAATGGGTTTAGGCCCAATTGGATCCAACCAATTATCCTAAACCAAACTTGGCACAACCAAGCCCATTAAGCCCAAATACAACATTTTTAGCCCAATTCCAAATTAAGCCCAATTAATTAAATTCCAATATTCCTAATATCACAATTCAATTAACTAAAGTGTTAAGCCATAATTAATTATTAAAATTAACATTTCCAAAATACCAATTCACATATTTAATCATGCTTTATTATTATCAATTCATGTCCAACATAATTGAAACAAAATCATATCATTAACATGCTATTCAAGGTCACTGCAATATGAGACTTTTTATATCAATTTTGATTTCAATCCAATTAAATCACAAACTAATATATCACATGCATTTTAAACACATCCAATTGTCTAAAATTCAAAAATCACCATGACTTAGGGTTTATCCATTACATTCGGCCAAGGCACTAAAATTGGGGAAAATTAATCCAATTAATTTTTCACAATTCCAACAATGTACAAATCCAATTTAACATCATCCAACCTCAACCAAATCATCAATTTGAAGAAATCATGCTCAAATCACAAAATCCCAAATTAAAGTTTAAGAACCTTAAATTCAATTTCACGCTCAATTATGGCTCTGATACCATTGTTGGGTTTACTAGGTCAAACCAAGATCAATCAAGCAAGAAATCATGTGAATACAACAAAGTAAGATGCGGAAAATACTCATTTTGATCGAATTTTGGATGCGTTGAACATAAAAATTTTCCTCCTTGATGAATTCGGCCAAGGTCTCCTTTGAAAGTGAAATCCAAGCTCCAAGCATTTGAGTTGATTCCAAGCTCAAGGATTGGTTTCCCTATCACCTCATATGATTCTTTGTGTGCTAGCACCTTTGAAAATTTGTAACAAATCTTCCAATTTTCCCTCTTTAAATTCGGCCAAGCCTAAGAAATTTTTGGGAGGAAAAATCTACACTTGGGTGTGAGATAGGAAGAAGAGAGAGAGAGGGAAAGTTGTCTAATTTGATTTCAAAAACCAAAATTAAAGATATACCAAAGATGGTATATGTCTTTCAACTTTAGAAAATGTGTTTTACAAGTTATCTACACATCATCACCCACTTCACCTAATACCATCACCAAAAAAGTGATGAGAAGGACAAATGATATGACATGTGATGTGACTTGTGGGCCCCACTTGATTCAAAATCTGAGTGGGCCCGCAACACATCCCGGGCTCGGGTTCGCTAATTCCGAATTGACGATTTTCTGTTGCGACGTAATTAAATCAAATTTAATTAAATAATTATGCCTAACAAAATCACTATTCACGTCGCTCGCGAATTAATTCTAAATTAATTCGTTTGCCCGAATTAAAATCCAATTTTAATTCCGCGTCGAAATCTAATTTCGTTTAATATATCGAATATATTATTTTATCGATTAATTCCAAATTAATCGTTCTCTCTCTTCAAATAGTATTTTATCCCAGATAAGATTTCTCCGCAATTAATCCTAGATTAATTTTCTCTCTCTTATAATTAATCCCAGATTAATTATGTTCGGGTCATACGTCATTGGTGAATTTTCGGGAAGCGGCCCATGAGATCCCTGGATATGTTGGCAGTAAATCCGGTCATCGGACTATCCGAACATGTACGTACCTAGTACTACATTTTTACCGATTTACGAGACATGGTTTGCTTCTAGCAAAGCACCGTGCCTACCCAATTATCTAGAAATATTCTTAAAGGAATATATATTATATGTCAGGCGTAGTATACGTTGTATTGCGTATTGGGATCTAGTATCAGATGTCACATGCAAGGCCTGAGGCTGGAATTGTGTATGCCCCGTACGAAGCATATATCATATCTCTGGTAACTAGTCTCTATAATCGGATAAGCATGACCTAGTCATATTATCCCGATGACTGCAGTACTAAAGAGTACTAGTTCTGTATCCTGCGTGATCATCATCTCCATATGACTGGAGTGATAATTCCATCTTAACATCACACCCAATACACTACGATTCTCAATATACCCAGAAGAGGCGTACACAGAACCTGTTAAAGCCTTGGACGACCAAAACCAAAGTATATTGATTGTCGCAAGTATTAGCGATGCAAGTCTCAAGTTAAAACCAAATACATCTACCCTGATTCGGACTTCCATATACACATAGTCATACTACCAATGGAATTCCGAGGGGTCTATCCAGAGTGAAGCTGTTTCCGTACCATCGGTAAACACAACCTCCTATTACACTTGCATGAGTATCCAATACCCAAATATATGAGAACTATGTCGTTATGCTCCCACAACGCGCACAAGTGCAATACTAGTCTATTCCGCATTATCGATGTCCAATCTCGATAATACTACGACTAGGGATATTTTAATGATTAAACCTTAGTGGATTAATATTGTCTCATATCTTATTAATCTGGAACTAATCATATGGAATTTTATCATTTATATATCCTGGTAATCCAATTACAAATGATAAAAGAGCAATTTCCTTTGTCACATATTTAATTTGTACAACAACACCATGTTCTGTACAAATAGTGATGCTATGGGTCATAATTGTCCAACAAGAAGCACAACTCGTCACAGACACTGACCGTGAACAAGCCACACACTCACCACTGACCGACAATAAGCCATAAAACAGGACAAACTAAACGAATACAAAAAATAATACCCTTACAGCCTTTCACTCATCAAACAACTGTTGGGTTTCTAGGTTATCCCAAGATCAAATTAAGCAATGAAAATAATGTGAGTACAATAAAGAAGTATGGCGGAATCATACTTACAATGAACGGATTTGCGATGCGAAGAACACAAAAATTTTCCTTGCTTTTTCCTTGAAGCTCTCGGCAATGCCCAAGTTTTGTGCTCCTTGTGTTCGGTTAAGCCCTCCATGGATGATCTTCAAGCTCCAAGCTTTGTGAATGGATTCCATGCTCAAGGGTTTGTTTCCCTATCACCTTTGAATGACCCTTTATGCGCTAGCATTGGAGAAAATTGCAACAAAATTCCCCTATTCTTCACCTTGTTGCTCTCGGCATTTAGGGAAAATTAGAGAGAAAAATGGCCCTTGGCCGAATGGGTTAGAGGAGAGAAGAAGGAGAAGTTGTAATGTTTGTTTGGTTTTTGATTTACAAAAAACAAAATACCAAAAAATTCACTTTTCCAAAAAGGTACAAGACTTTAAAGTCTTTGACCGGCGTAAACACACACGTATAACGCAAGCGCACGTATCGTTCAAGTAGTATAAAAATATCGATCCCATGAGGACTTAATTTCTACTGTTGTTATTAATTATTGATACTATTTATTTACAAATATCTAATTGAGGGTGAAGAGAATGATTGTTTGATTGGTTGAATGTGGTTTTGCACAATAAATAAATAAATAAAAAGATAAAAGAAAATACTAAGGAAAATAAAATAAAAGATACAAAGATCTAGGGTTGTGAATCATTCTAATATCATTTAAAAGATGAAGTGCTTATTTTATGTTTGTGTAAGAAATCAGTTTACTAACCTGGAACACTAAATTATGCAAAAGCCTCTGTCGATGGTCAGACGCAAATACCCAGTTTAACCCAATTGAACCATATGTCTATGTCAACCAAATTATCTGGATTCATTAAGTTTAAGTTCCAATTATGGCTACCCCCGCCCGACAGGTATATTCATATCCTGTAAGGAAATCTATTAAAGGGTTATCTATCCTCAAGGAAGATCGTGGGCTATTAAATCTAAGGCTGAAACCTAAAATCCATATGTCTAGTTCATTTTATATTTACCACATCAATCTTATTGGTGATCAGACAACAAGAAGCATTAAGCTTAAGACTTAATAAGTAAACCTTTAAATTACCCAAACTATAAAATAACCTCTTATAAACCGGTGATATTAAAAGTCATCACAACCTCAGAAAACTAACACATAACTAGGACTAGTAAAAAATTAAAAGTAAAGACATAAAGTAAAAGCTGAGAAGTAAATTACAATAAAATGCTAAGGTAAAAGGAATTACTTTTACTACTACTAATTTAGATATCTCCCATAAAATAATATATAAACTTGTGATAATATAACCAACCGACCAATCTGGCGGTATCCTGATTAAGTCAAATTAAGTCCAACCAGCCATAAAGGCGGAACCAAAATTAAATTACCAACCGACCAATCTGGCGGTATCCTTTATTAGTCAGGTTTAAACCAGATTAAAATTAAATTACCAACCGGCCAATATAGCGGTATCCTTTTTAAGTCAGTATTTTAAATAGTGAATATATTATTTTTAAGGGAGATTAATCTAAATAGTAACAGTAAAAGAATTACCTTTCACCCTAGCTGGAGAAGTTACCTTATCATGGTGAATAGTAAAAACTGTAAAAAGTAAAAATTAAATTACTATTATTACAAAACGTAATTAAAATTATTTACAAAACTAAAAACTAAAAATAAAAAAAACTAAAAAAACTAAAGAATCTAGAGAGAGAAACTCTCTCTTTAGAAAGAATTAAAGAGAGAGGAAGGTGTAATGAAATCTGAAATTCGAAGCTGAATTTATAGGCGCAGATAAGCTTTTGGCGTCGCGACGCTGGAGCCTTTGGCGTTGCGACTCTGGAACAGTGAGTCAAATAATTGCAACTAATGTCATTTACTTCAAATATCCTAACATAAGATATTTATATTTTAATTAATTTAATCATTTAACAATTAAATAAATAATTAATTAATCAAATACAAATATATTAAATATATGTATAATATTTACATTAAATATTAAAAACATATATTCATTTAGGATAAAAGTCAAATAACTCATTTTGACTATTAATTAATGTGTATTTAAATTAATCTAGTATTAAATGTAAATACACAATAATTAGGCAAATGACTATCTAGTCCCTTTAGCACGTATCTTGCGTTTAACCTTTAAACGACTTTATAAATAATCAATATTATTTATTAATGTTGCTCTAGTGCTCTACGAGTATGTTTCATTATTGAGACTCTCTGGATTCAGGTATATCCGTCACGAAATCAAATTTCGTGTCCATAATCTATCCACCCGTAGATTATGACGATCACGGATAATCACGCTGAACCATACAGGTCGAGGTCATGGCAAATGTATAATTCCTCCATCACAGGTATCCGGATAAATCCCAGAGATATAGATGTAAACGTCAAATCTCTATCGGGATTATCCAGTCGACTATTCTATTAGCAATCTCAAAAGAATGTTTAGAACTAGCTTCTAAACTTTACCACGGGCCCATGGTTTTATCTGATTGCTAATCATATGGACTACCTATGCTCTGATACACAGAAATGACGGATCCTATCTTGATACACATAGGACACCCTGAGGATCTGTCTACACCCAACGAACAGGCGGAGGTCTGATCTAAATAGATCGGTGACGTGACTGCCGTCTAAGTGTAGAAGATGTCTCATGTGCCCACAATGGCATCTCAAGTCTAAGAATCACAAGTGCTACTCAACCCAAGAAGATTCTTATTGACGCTGGTGTACCATCCATTAAGAATCTTCGGTGAGTCGTTCAGTGTTTATCCGCTATAAACACCTACACGTCTATACTAGTCTCCAAGACTAATGGTTCATTTAGAAACCATTGGAATCATATATTCCAGTATACGACATGTACCGGTCTCAACGGATTTACTATACTGACCAAGTAGTGTAAACCTTGACCAGGAACTGTCTGAGAATGACAACGTCATGATACTTCTCAATGTCCGTTGCGACGCTTTTGCAACAGTATCATGACTAATCATTCTCGGGTCATTACGTTTTTACCATATAGAAAGATAGATTATATTATAGAAACTGCATATATTATTCATAATAATAATGTTTTACAGAAGTATTTAACAGAAATACAACCGGGAATTGGCGCTCTGAGCACCAACCCCAACAGTAAGATATGTTCAATCGGGCATACTAAGTTTGATGTTATTGTCTTTATTCTTTGTATGCATGATGCAATCGAGCGCATGGGCTTAGTAAGTCGGATTAAAGGTCCCCTATTTGGAGGGGTTAAAACCCTTTACCACGATGCTTTGCCACGCCGGTTGATGTGTGTTCGGTTGGATGTAAGATATGTTCAATTGGGTATACGAAGTCCGATATCATTGTCTTTACTTTTTATATATGTATTGTGTTGATTGCACATGGGCTTAGTAAGTGCGAGTAAAGGTCCTTTATTTTGGGAGGTTAAAATCCTTTACCACGACGCTTTGCCGCGCTTTTAGCCTGTTATTATTTATTAGATGTCATATATTCATCCGTTCATGTATGTGTCATATTGTTTACTGCATTTTAAAGGTCATTGTTGTAACCCCGTTCGAACGCGTTTCGGAACGCCGCACGAACGCATGTTTTCTGTCTGGTCCCGTTCGAACGCGTTATCAAACGCTATACGAACGCGAACCTTCTGTTTACCGTTCGAACGCGTTTACGAACGCTACACGAACGCGAATACCCTGAACTGAGTCATTTTCATCACATGTCATGTATAATTGTTTCTTAGGTGATTTTTCTTATATCATGTAGTCAATCATATTATTTGTATCCCTGCGTCTATCTGTTTGATGTGCTCATGTGATGGTATTCAAGCATAATTAGGTCATTAATGTGTTACTTGGTTCTTAAGCATGACTTAGCCTATTTGGTTGTTTATTTTCAAGCATGATTAATCACTTTGTTTTGCGTTTGGAATTTGCATTATGTTTAGCTCATTCTTTGTTTTTCGTATTATATGATCGAAGCATGTTCATGAGATTGCCGTGTGCTATTGCATGTTTGCCGTTATGATGATTACTTTCATGCATGTGAACTTAGAAGCATGATACTCTTGGAAATAAGTGTTACTTAAGCTTGATTAAATTATTACATAAATCCTTTCATTACAAGTGACATAAGTAAGGGACCATTCCGAACCCAACGGTTTGAGGTCTTCCCTTGCGAGGGGTGAGTGCGGCCTTAAATCTCATTTTCCCGGTTCACACCGGGTGGCGACTCCATTATTCTCCGGTTTAGTCCCCCGTGGCTACTCCGTACTCCCAACTAGGCCGCGAGCCTGGGACAACATGCGTCGCCCAGTTCCTGTGTCCCACATTTGCATAAGAGTTGGTTATACTATTGCATTAATCACTTTATTACAATTGGCATAAGTAAGGGATTGTTCCGAACCCAACGGTTTGAGGTCTTCCCTTGCGAGGGGTGAGTGCGGCCTTAAATCATTTCCCAGTTCACACTGGGTGGCGACTCCATTTTATTTCTCCAGTTTAGTCCCCCGCGGGCTACTCCGTACTCCCGACCGGGCCACGAGCCTAGGACAGCATCGCCGATTTATGTGTCCTACACCGGCTAAAGTTTTTTAAGGTCACCTAGATGGTCTATGATTACGTGACATGTCTCATTTACTCTAGTGCAAGTGGGAGATTGTTGGGATGTATGCCCTAGAGCTACATTTGATGTAAACGGTTTTATGTGTTTTGAAATAAAATGATGCATTATTGATTTACCAAATTGTTTTTTTAATTTTCGCATATTATAAATCATCTTGAATACCCTAGATAACTTATGTACCTTCAGACTTGGTGTATTAGTGTCATACACAAGAGGATTTAAGTCTGAAGTTAGTAATCTTAAATAGTCCATAGAGAGGAAACAAAACAGGTACTTTGTTTACAGTTTATCTATAGCTGCGGTCCATTCTATATTTGTATAGCGGCCTTGATCCGGGATCGTCCATGTAGAGACATGAGAATGAAGGAACCTTGTATGATGTGATTATATAGGACTGGACCCAGATGGAAATGACATTATTATAATATCTGTTAAACTAAGAAAGTCATTTCGATCTACTAGCTGGTCATATATGGATTGATCTTAATCCTGAGTGTATTACGAACTCATGCATGGCGGGCCATGTCCTTTGATTTACAAAGGTGAGGTTAGTGTAGCAGTCCCGGCCAATAGCTACGTATTTTGGGGGCATGGTCTGTTATATAGCTGGGAATGTTTTACATAGACATGAAGTTCACTCATTCTTGCGAGAAGTAGATGAGTATCATTCTAAGAGTTGATTCGGTGCTTGAACGATTTGCGCGCTCAAGTATTTCTATTGCGAATAGAAAGATTAAAATTCATAATCGTTATGAATAAATCGTTCATTAGAGAATCAATGGTACTTAAGGTAAAAATAATTAGAGGGGTATAACGGACATTATGACCCGGCTCTAATTACGAGATACTCGTGGAGGGTCAATTTATATGTAATGACTATATCGATGGACATCGACATAGTTATCATTTGCGGCAACGAGAGTGCAACTTCGGGTTCTTAGTGGAATAACCCGGAGTTAATAATTCGAAATATTTAATTAAGAGCTTAATTAATATTTCGAGATTATTGGACCTCGAAACTGTAGGTCCATTTGGTCCCCGTGCTAGCTCAATTTACTATAGCGGATTTAGTATAATTGGATAGTCCAATTATATACTCACAAAGGTATAAATATTATTAATATGATTAATAATATAATTTGTCACACTTGGAACTATATATTAAAAGTTAATATATGATTTATATAATAAATGATTATATGATAATTATTTATTATTATTAATAATTAAATTATATATAATATAATTTAAATGAAGGCTAAAGTTGTAATTTCCAAATTAAAGTGTCTTGGAAACCCTTGATTTAATTTTGGAAGTTACAAATCTATAATGGTATTAAACCCTTTTGATTTTGTAACATCTTTGGCTTTATGGAAAGCTAATACAATTGTTAGAAAAATAATAAAATAAAATATGCCTTTGCCGAATTTTTGATATGAATAAAGGGAATGGATTTGTTTTGGAAACAAATAATCATTGGCATTAATTTGGAAATTATGATTTTCAAAATAGTTAATTGCTTATTTAATTTTGTAACATCTTTTCAATAATGGTAATTGAAAATTTGATGTTACAAAAATTGAATAATTCCTTGTCATGGCCGATTATTGCTTGAAATGGGAGGGTTTTTGTTGTTTTGTTTTGGAAATAATTTGACCTAAGTATATAAAGAAAATTTGATTTTCTTTTGACTAACTCTCACTCTTGCAACCCTAGCCACCTTCTTCTTCTTCACCATTCTCTCAAAAGTTGAGAAACTCCTTTGAAGAACATAAGAAGAAAAATAAAATATTAAGTGTGATTAAATCTCTAAATCATTTAGGGATTTATTTTGTGAGTGTAGCCCACACTACTTTCCATTGGTTACGAGTCATAGCACGGAAGACTTTGTGGAACAAATCATCATTTTCTTCTATTTCCATAGGTCACGGCATTGAGGGTTGGTTTACCTCATTGCCGGCTCTTGCCTTGTTGTTTCGGGGCTCGGTTTGTTTTCGTTTTAATTCGAAATTTTTGGGAAACACCTTGGGAAATTTTTGGGGTTGTATTGTGGCTTTATTTTAAAGGAAAAATCAGACTTATAACATCACTGCAGGTCACGCAAATCAGGGGTTGGTTTGGGTGCAGTTCGGGTGCATAACGGGTCCAAAACAGTCCATTATTTCACTGTAGTTCGGGGGCTATTCGGGGACTATTTCAGGGGCATTCCGGGGCTGAAATCTTGTCCGAAACAGAAGCAAAATTCCAGTATACCTGCTGGTTGCATTCAGCTAAAGGAAGGGAAAAGCAGAAAAAATTTTCAAGTCCGATCCATGTGCCTAAGCAGCTTCCGCTACGCGAGGAAAGCGTTTCCTACATCCACGTGCCGCTCGGGAAATACTCATATATGCGTGATTAACCCCCCTTTTTGTTTGCTATTTATTTATTGAAGTTTTTCCTACTTTTGATAGTTTATTATAATTTTCTTTATCGCATCTCATATTTCTTAATTTAATGTACTTTTGGAACTACGTTATTATGATTATTATTTTGATTAGGTATGTTATTACATTTTTATTCGCTTTTATGCATGAATTGCATTAAGACATGGCTATACCATTGTGTGAACCTGTCCATTATACTGGCATAAGTAAGGGACCATTCTGAACCCAACGATTTGAGGTCTTCCATTGCGAGAGGTGAGTGCGTCTTTAAATCTTTCCCAGTTCACACTGGTGGCGACTCCTTTATTCTCCAGTTTAATCCCCCGCGGGCTAATCCATACTCTCTACAAGCTGCGAGCCCAACAGTGTCGTGGTCGCCGAACATCATAACTATAGAGGTAAACCCCGTTTCACTCCTACAAAGATTATCTGTGGTCGTCATAATTCATGAGTGGGTGAATTATGGACACGAAATTGGATTTCGTGACGGATAAACCTAAACTTAGAGAGTCCCAAAATATGAAGTGTACTCGTTGAGCACTTGGGCAACGCGTTATGAATAATACATATTATTCATAATACTTCATCGGATTAAATGAGTTAATTCGAATCGTTTAAATGGTTAAACGAAAACACATGCATAGGGCATTTTTGATCAATCGTAATTATTGTGTATTTGTATTTGATACATAATTTGATTATATACACATTAATTAAGTGTCAAATGGGATTTTGACACATGCCATCAATATATGTATTTTTTATTTAATGTAAATAAAAATACATAAATATAATAATTATATTAATTAATTATTTAGATATTTAAATGTTAAATATTTGAATAAGTAAATAATATCCATATTACATAAATGTTATGCAATATGTTTAAATATTATTGGTTACATGTGACATATTTTAAATTAAGCTTAATGTGTGCAAATTTGATTTGCTAACATAAAGCTTAACTTTATTTAATTGAATTAAATAAGCAAATTGACCAAAATAACCCCAAAAAGTCGGTTTGCCTTCCTTTTAAGTTGAAATTTTTTTGTTTTCATCATAATACTCCTCCATGGCCGAAAACTTCACCCTAAAAGCTCTCAAATTTTGGCTTGATGATTTAAGGAGGAAAATCAAGAAAAAGCTTTAGGAAGATAAGAGATTAAAGGTAATCTTCAATTCCCTTAAGCTTTGAAAGTATGTTTCATGTTCTTGATTATTTAGATGGATTCTAGGGTTTCTTCTTTTTCTTAGAATTTGGGGCTTTTTGGTTTGGAGGATGAATTGGAAGCTTTTGTGCATGTGTGAAGTTGTTTTGGATGATATTATTGTAATATTGATTCAAATTTATCATTTGATGATATGTTGACATTCTAGAGTGTTATGACTACTCTTGTAATACCTAGAATTATTCTTGGGTGGTTCATTTGTGGTGACTTTGGTTGGTGTTGTGATTAATTAGATTAATGTTGAAAAAGTTGGATTAAAGCATAAAAAAATTGATAATTTTTGTTGCAAAATCAAATCTGGAAAAACTGGGTTGTTTGTGATGAAAATGATGTCATTTGAATGTATTGGATGTGTTTTGGGTGTTAAAAAAATTACCGAAAATTATTTCGGAGTTGAAATAAGCGAAAACGGTGAAAAACGACGTTACCGGGTGACTTTTAAGCCAACCGGGTGACGGTTGCCCAAACAGTGAATTTTTCACTGTTCGGGCAGCCCTATGAACTGTCCTAATACTATTGGGGCTGACCTAGGCAGCCCTCATGTGTATTGGGTGGTCGGTTTGGTCAAAAACATGTTTTATGCCATTTTGCGGAAAAACGTTTTCGTAAAAGTTTCGCGATGTTCCTTAATTATTTATGTCGTTATTTGATATCGAATAAATATGTTTCAGTGAAATATGAATAAATTATTCATATTATTCATATTGGTTATTGAATAATTTATTCGGTAATTTAAAAAGTTTTAAAATTACGATTTTGCCCGAACTGCGGTTCCGCCGCGTCCTTTGCCCAAAACCCCAACATATTCACAGTCAGAAAGTCAGAGGCTCAGGGGAATAGTATGACCTATTCCCTGCCGGTATCATTTCCCAGATCGGGGATGTAAAACATATAATGTTTTCTTAACCTAGTAAAAAAAAAACAAGAAATTAACATTTAAGGTCTCTAATTTCCAAGTTAATTATCTCATAATAAAATTACCCGTTTTACCTATAAAACTTAAAATTCATTATGAAATATTTAAGTTATTCTTAATAAACAATTTATTAGAGATGCTTAGAACTGAATTTTGTGATTTTATAAATTATCAAATTTTAAGGATTTAAAATTAATTCACCCTTTTATTTAATCCACTAATCGAAAAAAAATTTCTAAAATAATTTTTTTATTTAATTAGAAACTATTTACAATCATAAATAAATTTATGAAAATATATATGTATGTATGGCATGTTATAATGTAAGAGTATGCATTATGCTAATTTCATATGTCATTTAAAGTATGAATGAATATAAATAATTTATTCATTCACAGTAAAATAAATAAATTGGATATTAACTGGGTTGAAAATTTGGGTATTTCTAGAATTATAAACCACCAAAAAGTAAAATTACACTAATTTTCAAATTTAAGGTAACCATAATTTTTCTTCATGTGACTATCAATTTTGTTTATAAGTGTGCTAATCTCTGTCGCACATGGGCAGTGAAAACTGCCTCACTGTGCGGCAGCTGCTGCACTGTGCGACAAAGAAACTGTCGCACTATGCAGCAAGGAGGCTGCTACACTGTGCAGTAGTCAAACTGATGCACTGTGCGGCAATGAATTGCTGCACTGTGTAGTAGTCTCACTACTGTACAGTATAATAACATAAACACATAAAAAATTATATTTGGTACATAAATAACATCTTTCATCATTCGTCCTTTTGCTTGATCGTGATCTCCAACGAAAATAAATTACAAATGAGTTTAAAAATTATAGAAAAAATACCCATTTAATTTTGGGTTACATATTCAATTCAACCAAAATTAAAATATAACCCAAAACCAACCATATAATTAACAATTAATATTCATGCATCCATCATCATATGATAAAAAAAATATAATCATGAAAAATGCACAGCCTACTCTTTTACATATATATTAAGATGATTTACAATAAATCATTATCATTAATATAGTAGTATAAATACGACCGCAAATGATACCATTTGTTGGTTTTTAGAGTTCATGCACATCGGAAACATGTTCAATAATTTTCTTCAAAAATCGGATCCGTATTTTTCTAATTCATTAATAATATATTAATTATATATGATGAAGAAATTATACCTCTCAACGAATAGATTTGCAATCTCTTTGAATCACCATTCTTTGAATTATGATCTTGCCCGTCTTATCTCTTCACCTCCAATGGCACTTGTGGGTGTGAATATAATTACGAAAAACACTCTAATTTTTTGAAGGATTCATGTACTTAACACATAAGACGAATCCTTATTAGCTATTTTCCTTTTGATTTTTTCAAAACAACAAGAGGAAAAAAATTTCCTTTTTTTTTTTTGGCTTTTCTCTATGAGCCCACGTTTTTCCTTCTTCTTTTTGTTTTCTGATGGCTTTTCTCTATTTATCAAAAACAACAAGCCAAGTGTTTCATTTGGATATAATTAACTTTTGAAATTAAGATAAATTTGAAAAAATATTATCTTATTAATATTTTTTTAATCATATTAATCAAATATTAATTTTCTAATTTTAAAAAAAATAAGATAATTTTTTTAAAAAATTTTTTTTTAAAAAAAATGTTCAACTTTTGAAAATATTATCTCATTTAATTAAAATTTAATTAATCAAATTAATTAAATATTAATTTATAATATTTTTTACAAATTAATAAACAGATACATTATCCGTTTGATAAATATTTTAGGACAATTTTTGTTATAATTTCCAACAAGATTATATGGAATAATTAGAATGTAAAAAAAATAATTCACAATTATTTATTTTTCATCGCAACAATTTTTGTTCGAATAGTGACAAAAGACGACAAGGGGACATATTGACCTATAATTCTAAGCTTCAACAATTCTGTTAATTAATTGTAAATCCTTTTATTAATCAGAAAATTATTAATTATGAAGTAACTCTGCTAAATACCCAGAATTACATTCTCCGAATTATATAATTATTTTTTCAAAGTATTCGTACATTGATATAGTTGTTACATATGCATTGATCCTACATAAATGATTCATAAATGAACTATAAAATCTGTTAGCCTCTCCAATTACATCTTTATCATTTACTTCCATTAGTTCTCAAGTGAACAATTAATTCATAACTCTTATGAATTTGTGCGCTAATTGTCCAGGTCCTAAACTAACAAATAAGGGAATCTCAGTAATGGATTTCGTTATATCATGTTAGCATTCTCAGTTATTCATTAAATTTATTCTCAAATTACAAAATTTACGAAATGTAATAAATCCAAAGTCCTACCGAGTAAATTAAAGAATAAATTAAAATGATATAAAAGTTTGCTAAATATAATGAATTAAGATCATCACTTATATGACCGTCATTATGATAAAATTGATGTTCTTTATTTAACGAAAAATTATTAAAACTTTTCAATTTGATTTTGTTAATAACAAAATGAATTTGTAGGGGCCTTGGAGCATAACACTCATCTAATGAATATATGCATGTCATATGTTAATCAATGATATTCGCTCTCCATTATTATTAATTATTTTAAAATTTAATATATATTTACTAAATCATTATTAGACAGGTATATCGTATTATTCATATCTCTGTTCCACACAAATCTTTCTCCACACATACGTTCTTTTTTAAATAGTAGCTAACATGTGAGGCTAGCCGCATTGTCCGATCGTAAGTCCGCTGGTCATTAGTTTTTAGTATATAAAGAATAGGAAGTCCGCTAGCAAGCTCCCGTCGCGCTTCCGCTGAAACAAAACACGCGTCGCCTACCACCATCTTCACGCTCAGGTTCATCATTAGATCTGAAAGTTAAGTCACAACTGAAATTGAATGAACTAATAATTAAATTGATTTGACTTCTTTCAATGAAAACGACGCACTTCGAACCTTTCTAATGCTAAAATTTTATTACTGATTGCAAAGACCGACACGGTAAATTGAAATCCGTGGAATTTCGTGTGTAGGGGTGAAATCCGGAGATCTACGAAGGAACGCCAAAAGCGAAGGCAGCTGGTCCAATAGAGGAAAGCAGAGTCAAAGGGAGAGAGGAGTCCCACAGCAAGTTATGCGATTCACATGGTTGTTTGAATTTGGCAAGTTGTTGCCATTCTATTTTGTTGAGACAACTATTGGAGAAAATCACCGAACTGAGAACTTGAATTGAATGGACCTCTCTTCTTCTTCTTCTGCTCCTTTTTATTTTTTATTTTTTATTTTGGTTTAGATAAATAAAAAATGGAGCCGAAAACTAAAGAGTACTGATATTTGTACAAAAGAGAGATAAAAAAATAATTAAATTGAATCACAAAATATCAATATTTTGTGATTGATTTTTTCTTCCTTTTGTACCAGTATCATTTTCTAAAACAAAATATTGTACATATGTACCTTTTAAATTATTTTGAATAATTTAATAGTTTGAGTTAATTAAAAGACAATACAAAATATTGATATTTTGTGATCGGTTTAGATAATTTTATTTTAAATCGAATTGGAAAATTCAACCCCTTGTATTCCTTAATTATTTGCCAAAGGAGAAAGTCACTTGTAGTAAGGGATGGAGACTGCTACAATTGGTTCGAAAGCTGTTTCTATTTATCAAAGTGCGAGAGGAATCATTAGTGAAGTAGCCAAAATTTTATTTAGTAATTCTTATACTTGATACAAAGATGATTCAAGAATAAAAACTTCAAAATTTACATTTCAAGTGAAAACACAATTGAAATCTGAACAACACATTTGATAAAACCCAATGCTGCATTTCATGAATTGAACATCTACCTAGGATTGTTCTTCAGCGATGGATGCATCAAGAGAAGCGGATAAGCCAAAAATATTTGTTCAGGGTGTTTGTATAGCTTGATAATCAGCATTATTGCAAGCCTCTTCTGCTTTGGCAGATGATGGAGATGAAAAGTCTAGGCACATTCCGTGTGTAAACTCATATGATGCCGAGAGGTCTTGAGAAGATAACTGGTGATACTCCACAAGCTGCTGAAGGCATTGGTTTTCCCTTGTGAGATTTGCATTCTCATTTGCCAAACTTGTTTTCTCTGCAAGCAGTGCCTCCAATTGAAGCCTCACCTGTCCAGATTGAATGGATTCTAAGTTAGGTTCTTGACTTAGATGTTCTAATTCTGCTACTTTAGTTGAAAGTTGAAGACTAGGAGAGATTCTTCACTATATGAGAATGAATTCAACTATAAAGGGTAAGAAAAGAAGCCTACCAGATCATCTTCCTCAGGTCTAATCCCTTCAACAAAACCATCCCTAAGCCTCCTGTTTTCTTCCTCAAGCAGAGTGCATCTCTCTTGCATGAAACATGAATCTGATTTTATTGACTTCAGTTCTCTTGCAAATGATGCTGCTTTCGTTGCCATGGAAATTGCAAGCTGCACGAGTACCACGATCATACAATTAGTAACAAACTAATTAGGCTTACATGGTATTACACCAAAATAAGAGAGATTGGAAACTGACATTTTTGGCTTTCTTCATTTTCTTATCCTTTGGACTTGGCTCATTTTCCTTCTGGGAATCATCTACTTGATCATCTGAACCTTCATTCGAATCAAATTTCCTCTTCAATTCTTTCTTGTTCTCTTCTTGATGTTGTTTTCCTGAATCCTCTTCTTTAGTCTCCAAGTTGTTGAGTTTGCTATGGAATATATCAGTAAATGTTGGTGGTTTAGCCAGATATCTAGCTCCCTGGAAAAAAGGAGAAAAATGAGCTTAATAACAACATCTGGCCAGAAATGCTATTAGTCTCCTTAACTTCATTATTTTTTTAAATTAAAACTAAAATAGATTCTATTAAGTAACAAACAGATTACACAACATAATCGAAGGGAAGTCCATGGTTCAAAAATTCGAATCAAGGAGCTATGTTACCCACGGCCTAAATTGAATTTTAAAAAAATTCAAGGATCTAACTGCCATTTGCCATTTGGATATCAAAGATGATCCAACATATTTTCTTGTTACTAACCATTTCCTAAGTCATCAAATTTGGCCAAATAAGCTGGCTGATTGTTGAATTACTCCCACGTGAAACAATTCAACCTCAATTCTAGAACCCAAATTTTCTCTGAACTTGAAGAGGAAACCCTAAAAGCTTCGAATTACCTGAAGGGCATTGTCAAGATTGTTGGACAGCTGAGACGAAGTGTGAGCAATAGAGTCAAACCCTCTAAACAGAAGCAGTGAATCCTCCTTTAATTGCTTAGCTGTATTCGTTTCTCCTTTATTCTACATCAAACACCAAAGATCTCATATACCGATCAGCTACCCCATTCAAAAAGTTGAAAAAATGTTAACCCACCTCTTGTTTTGGCCCATTTAATAATTTGGTATTCCGATCTTCAAGAATTGAATCGATCCGGCTACGCAAATTGCTCCACAAACGCTTATCTGAAGATGGACTGTACAGCGGAGAAGTACCCATTAAACCTGTAGGTTCCTGCAATTACAATTGAACAAATTTATGAGAAAGTAACGCCTTTCAATTGATGATGAAAAAAGAGATATAAAGTTATAAAAGAAGAAGAAGATACACTGTTGATCTGGGAAGGTGATTCGGTATCCACTGAATCAGCCATTGGAGAAAGCACAAGAGTTGAAAGTTTGTAACGGCTAGTTTCAAGAAAAAGCTTATGGATCGAGGGGTTTAAATAGAAGCGCCTATTTGGCTTAACGTTCTGAAAATAAAAAATCTATCTGTTTTGTTTGTTTTATTATTATTATTTATTTATTTTACTAAAGTGGACTCGCTCCATTCATTTAACTCGTAGTGCTTTTCACCGCTCCTAAGTGGGGCCTTCATTTAGTTTCTCCGATGATTGGATTTTGGCACATATATCTAAGGGTGTCAACGGGCCAGGCGGGCTCGGGCTTTGAAAAGTCCGGTCCGAGCCCTATCAAAAAAAATTTAACCCGGGTATTTGTCGGGCCGGGCTCGGGTCAGGGCCAAATCCGACCCGATTTTTCCCAAAAAGAAATTAAATATAATTTATATTATACAAATATATCATACATTCACACTAAATGCAAAAATTGCAAGACAATTTATAAATACATCAAAATTTTCAATATTTTATCCATAAACTAACAATCCAAAATTCCACAAAATCACAAATAAATACATCAAAAGTTCCAATGTTTCATCCATAAACTAACAATCCAAATATCACAAACAATTACATTAAAAGTTTCAATGTTTCATTCATAAATTAACAATCCAAATACCACAAATAAATACATTAAAAGTTTCAATGTTTCATCCATAAACTAACAATCCAATTATCAAAATGTCACAAACTAATGCATCAAACTAATCCAACTCTTGTGGCTCAAAGTCTTCTTCCACTTCACCCATCAGTTCCTCTCCAGATAATATAAGTTGTTCAGGAATAAGACCTAATGAGAAAAAGTGTTAAAACATGTAAATCAAAGAAAATAATTAATTAAGAAATCATCCTTATAGTCTTATACCTCGCTCAGAATAACCAATTTTGAGTGCACATTATTGCTTCCAATGTGTCAGGATGTAATTTGGCACGATGTGGACTCAAATGTCTCCCCCCGATACTAAAAGCTGACTCTGATGCCACAGTCGTAATAGGAATGGCTAATATATCTTTAGTTATCTCAGCCAAAATAGGATATTTTCCTTTATTTGTCTTCCACCATTTAAAAATATCGAAATCTAGAGTTCTAGCAACTAAAGGCTCCTCTAAGTACCTCTCAAGATCGGACTTTGATCTTGTCATATGATTGCTTTGAGTGGCAAAAGAATCAAATTCAGATAAATATAAAAAGAAGACGAATCAGCGGTGACAATATTATGGGAATGAACAACGGAAGTAGAAGATTCACCACAAACTACAGACTTAGCTTCATAATATTTAACTATATCTTCAGAAAGTTGACGTGCTCTCATAATTTGCCCTGCATCACCCACACCATAAATCTTTGGAAAATAATATTCAATTAACAACATCTTAAACCTTGGGTCAAGAATGACAGCCATAACCAACACCCCATGAATCTCTTGCCAATATTTCTCAAACTTGGCAATCATAATAAAGGCCATTTGTTTAACTTGAGGAACATGAGACATTTGCCACTCCATCAAAGACATCCTCATTTTACTAGTCAATGGAAAAAATATATTGGCTCTAGGGTAGTTCATACCTGAAAACATCTCTGTCAACAAATAAAATGGACGTAAATATTCTAGCATTTTTTCAGCCATCACCCATTCCGCATCAGAAGGCAAACATTTATAATGGGGCTCAATTTGTTGCATTCGAGGAAAAACTTTTTTATACTTAACTGCAATATCAAGCATGAAAAATATAGAATTTCATCTAGTCGGACAATCAAACACCAACTTTCTTTCAGTCTTAATAAATGATTGACGTGCAGACATCATAAGAGTTTCAATCATTTTCAGTGTGCTACTCCAATAAGCAACACTCTCCCTAATCTTTGCAATACCTCCTTCAATCATGGTCAAACCATCCTTTACAATTAGGTTCAAAATATGAGCTGCACATCTTATATGAAATAATTTACCACCCAATACCAGAGATTCAGTTGAAAGCATTCCCTTCAATCTTTCTACCATTGCGTATTAGTTAAACAATTATCCAAAGTAATCATTGACAACTTTTGATCCACATTGCAATCCATCATACATTTAATTAGAACTTGAGATAGACACTCAGCAGTATGTGGGGCTGGTAAATATATGAACCTACATATACATAATGTTTGTAATTAAATGTTAGCATATTCAACAAATAAGTTAGACATAATATTATATCATATGTACACAAAATTAAATTACCTTAAGACTCGACTTTGTAAACACCATGAGTTGTCAATGAAATGTCATGTAACAACCATATACCATTTCTTTTGGTTACTAACAGTCTACATTTCAGTAGTAATAGCAACCCTGCTGTCATTAATATTCAATAAATTCATTATTTTAACCTTTTCTGATGTATACAACTTGAAGATTTCAGCCTTTAAAGTGTTTCTGGACATCTTCTTCACCAAAGAGTTCCAATAACTCATCAAGTCATTAAAATCATCATACTCAACAAACTTAAGTGGCAGCTCATGCTTTATAACCAATGACGTAATTTTTTGACGGACAATATTTACATCAAATGATCTAAGCTCAATAGAAGCTGTTCCATCTATCTGCTTTATAACATTAAGAGTTTTTGAATTGTATCTTCAAACTTATGTTGTTTTTTAGTATAACAATTCTTCATGTGTCTATTTAAGTGACTGATACCTTTTTCAGACATACCACTCAATAACTTGGCACATTGATTACATTTTGCCTTTAATTTCCCACCAACAGCAATCTTCGTAAAATGATCCCAATATTTTGATGTCGTTCGTCTCTTATTATCCATATTTTCTAATGCTACCCCATTTATTTTGTTACCATCTTCATCTATTTTTCCATCTTCAATATCAAGGATCTCATTTTCTTCATCACTATCCTGGCGTATATCTTCGAGACCGTTAAGAAAAACAGGGGAATTTGGCCGAATAGGCATAGATTCTTCCATGTTAGACATAACAAATTCTGGAAAAAAAATTTTGAATCAACAGTATGGCAAGATTCGGTCAAGCTTAAAATCAAAACCATTCAACACGAATAATGCTTAAAATCAAATTATCAATTCGGCCAAGCCCCCTATTTGAGGAAAATTGGGCATTCAACACAAACGAGAGTCTCAACATAGATTCAATTACTCAAATGCAGTATTACTTAAAATCTACAAATGCATTATTATGAATGTTAAATCAAAACTAAGATGTAAAATTGATTTCTAGGATTTATCACATATATGAATTTGGGCTAAAAATGCTTACTCAAATAGTCAAATTTTGAGAGTGGAGTTCTAACAGCTTACTATTATTGGGAAGTGGAGCAGTGAGTCAGTGACTGAGTGAGAGGCGAGGCCACTGTCGCCGAGGCGAGAGTCGCCTGTGGAGAGCGAGCTGTCGAGCTGAGTTTTGCGAGCACAGTAGTGAGAGAAAGGCGAGGCGAGCCGGGCGAGCATAGCAGTGACTGAGAGTCTGAGATTAATATTGCGATTTGAGTTGAGAGAGAGGCGAGACTTATCACTGGAGTCTGGACGAGTCACGAGTGAGAGAGACGAAGAGAATCAGAGATTAGTGAAAGAAATGTGAGAGAGGCTAACTGATCAAGTGCCGAAAGAGAAAGATTAGACATTGTGATTGTGTGAAAGAAATTAGGGCTTGAGGCAGAGGCTGAGTGAGTGAGAGTGAATTTTGAATTTTTGGGAATTATTTTTTTTTTATTTAAGTCCGGGCCGGGCCTGGACTTAAATCGCCGAGCCGCCCGAGCCGGGCTTCGATTTCTAGGGCCCAACTCGAGATTTTGCTATCCCGGGCTCGGGCTTTTCTGCCACCCCTACATATATCACACACACACACACATATATATATATATATATATATATATATATATACACACACACACAATTGTTCCCTAAATTCTTATTGAAACAACATCATCTGATTCCATAACTTAGTTTTAAGTTTTCTCTGAAGTGTAAACGGAATGTGAAAGAAAAAGTGTCCAACAATTGATAATCAATTGCTCGAATGATACAAAGTAAAATTAAGTAGAAACAATTCCTAGACTAAGGCTATGGCTACAATACACTAGTCTAAATTAGTGTAAGTGTTGTCAGGTGTCCCTTCATTTACCATTCTACATATGTAGAAAAAAAAACTGATGGCTCCGAATTCATTGCTTTCGTGGCCATGTACAATTTGCAATTGCTTTCAACTGTTGGGTTTTAAATTCATTTCTCTCGTGGAGCTCTTATTTCACGTTCCTCCTTATCCAAGGCTTCTCTCTTTTGACAACTGCTTCAGCACCTTCGCAATGCCTTCTCAGCTTCTCTCAACACAAGTCTAATCCCCTGCAATTCATTTATGAATTAGGCTTAACATTTCATATGGGCCAGTAATTTAAGCCCAAAATTAATGCGTAAATAATGCCCCCCTTGTTTGGCCGGATTGAATGTGGGCGAATGAATCTTGGGGTGTTTTTAATTGGGATTTTAGAAGATTATTTTAGATTAAATAAGTCTTGTGGTGTTCAATTAATATTTTTAAATAATCTAAAAATTCTTGTGGTATTCCATTAAAATTATTAGGATTTTTTTAAAGAGGGTATCCAAATCTAGTGGTATTCAATCAAGACTTTTGTTGACGGCGGATTTTGGTTTTAGGGTAACTTGGGGATATTACTCCCGAGACAGTCCTCCCTCAATAGTGAATTTGTTTGGTTTTGTGGGAACCAAAGGAAAATTTAGCAGAAGACAGACAAATGCACCAATCAACAAGGAGATTTAACGTGGTTCGGCGGATCAGGTACAACCTACGTCCACGGACACAAACAGAATGATACTTTTTATTACTGAGATACGCTTCTCTGATATCTCTTATGTTTACAAGCTTGATCGTAGTGATCCTGTTCTTGATTCCGATGCCCTTTACACATACTCTACCATTCTATTTATAATAGTACAGAAATCACACTCCTTCTTTTACAAGGGTTTCCTAGTCGAATTACTCTCCTTCTTCCACAAGGATTCCTAATTAAAAACTATATTTTCTTCTCTTGTCCTATTAAGACACTGATTCACCAGTTCTCCCGGTGAAAGTAGGATAATTTGTCATCTTATCCGAGAAAATAGGATGTCTTATCTTCCTAGGTACGCCTCGCTATCTGGTCGGTCTTCATGAGGTCGGTCATGATAGTCCTTTGAACTGAGAATGCTTCTGCCGATCTGACAATGCCCGGTCATCCGAGCCAAAGTGGTCGGTCACCAATCATCAAGTGTTCGGTCTCTACCTGTTGGCTTTACGACACTCATGTGGTCGGGTCGGCATTAATGATCTCGATCAAGAAGGGAATTACCCTTTTTACCCCTGCTGTACTCCTTAAATAACTTAGGACCTGAAAATATCATCAACATCTGTCCCATAGTTCTCAGTTCCGACGAGTCATACAAGTTGGTGCCGGGAACTATATAAAAGTGGTACGGTTGATGAACTGATAGCCGATCTTCTAAAGGAGAAATTTCGTCGGCCCACACTTACATCCTGATCGGTCTGACTCAGATGTTCGGCCTGACTTTCTTCCTACTAAGGTGAAATCCCCTTATTGCCTTTCTGTAATTTTGCCCCTTGAGACGCGCAACCGTCACATCCTTTAAATGCCCATCAGATCACTTCTAGGGTTCAACGGGAGCCTGCCACTTGTCAACCATCCATCGTTTTGCCGCCTAAAAGCGAACAATCTGACCGCTATTGTTAACGCAAAGGACGTCCAATCTCATTCGTCTATTTAATTTTGGAAGATCATTTTAAAAGATGACACGTGGCATATATCTGACGATTTCGTTCAATCCAACGGCCACAAACGCACCGACCAGATTATATCAAAACGGAGAGAACACGGTTGCTTTCTTTTACGAACACTTCTACTTCCTTAATCGTGAGAACTCCTCCTTTCCAACTGTGACTAGTAAACTCGAAGTACAACCAGATCACACCGGGCAAACTTTCATCTCTCCGAAAGAAACAAGTAAGTTTTTTGACCGTCCTCATTGCCTTGCTTCTTCATGAGTTGCGAGTCCTGTTTGTTGTTGTTTTTTTTTTTGTGAAGCATGTCTGGATTTTTGGGATTTGGAGACTCTTAGGTATGTTTTTTTGTTTACTTCGATGTCGCTAGGGAGAGATTTATGGTTCTGGATATCGTTAGGGCATTTAGAACCCACAGGCTCTAACTTTAGAATTTAGCTGTAGACTGACCTCCCTCCCTTTTTCTTTTATTCCTCGGATGTCAGGGATGTCTGACACCGGCTCTTCCTCTGCAAACCCTGCTAAACCTCCGTCCCCTATTGTTGAAGAGCTCTCCTCGAACTCGGGGGCATCAAGCATAGAGGACCTCGATACTACCCCCCCCCCTCTGAAATTGCACAAGATACTCACCATCAGAGGATCCCTCGGAAGGACCCAGAGCCCGGTGATTTTAACTCCTCGGCTCTGGACATGGACCGTCCTTCCAAGATAACTGAAGATGACCTTGCACTGCTCCGGCAACGGTATGACATTCCGATAGATATCGTTCTTGAAGTCCCCGGGCCAATGGATCGTGCTAGCCAACCTGATGAGGGTTCAGTGGCCCTTCTTCTGGCTTTCTTTGAGTGTGGTCTTCGGCTACCACTTCAACGTTACTTTGCCTGGATGCTGGCCGAGATGGAGATCGCCCATTGCCAATTGAGCCTGAATAGCTGGAGGATTCTGGCCGGGCTATATGTGATCTGGAGTCGGGCGGGGCTCGGCGAACCCTGTTTTGAAGAAGTGAAGAGGTTGTATCGACTGAAGGCCAACCCAAGAACGCACCATGGTTTGTACTACCTCTCTGCTTATGCCGAATCATCAAATATTATCCGCAAACTTCCCGACTCTAACAAAAATCTTCAAGGATTTATGGTTCTGGGCCACCGGAGATTGGGGACGGGTCCTGAGATTTTATGAAGAGGAGGTTTCCGTCCCGGATATCTTTAGAGCGGGAGGTTAGGAATCTAACCCTCGGTATTCCTGCTTTTGACTTTACGATAGATTTCTAACTGCTTTGACTCTTCCCATCTTGTTGGAGGGATGCTCCTAAGGTTTCCCACCAGGTCCGGGTGCGGGTGCGGGTGAGCTGGGCTCGGCTATATGCCGATCATTGGAAGTAGTTGGTCAATGATGAGGCCTTTATTGAGTTGGGCCTGATTCAGACTGCTCCTCCGAAGGTCCCGGGGCGGATATGTGGGTTTTACTAATCTTCTAACCAGTCTCCTTGTTTGCTTAGCATGATGATAATTTGAATTTTCTTGCTCAGATTCTGGACTGACCACTCTTCTTGCTTTCGCCTTCTTCCTTCTCTCTCTTCTCTTCTTCTCCTTTTTTTTTTCGTTTAGGCATGTCAAGAAGGCCAAAATACCTTGATCAACTGGCTGGCGCGACAAAGAAAACCTGCCAGGTTGGGACCGGGCCCTCTCGGAGACAGCCAGTGACTGCTGAGGCCAGAGGAGTGACTGAAGAGGCGACCCCGTTGGCTATTCAAAGCTTATCCTCACCTTCCAGGGTATCGCCAACAGTCTCCGCCCGGCCTGCCAGCCCGTCAAAACCTACTAGAAAAAGAAAGCGTCCATTCGGGGAGGAGGAAGCCGAGCTGGTCCGGGAGGCAGAGGAGGAACGGGTCCTGAGCAAGAGGCAGCCCGTCCGGAAAGAGAAAAAAGTGCCGGAGGGTTCCTCTAAAAAACAGAAAGGCACCGTGATTCTTGGCGTAGACGACCTCGGTCAGGACATTTGGGAGGCCACTTATCATCTGGTGCCGGCCATCAATGAGCTGGCCGAAGCGGTTCCTCCGACCAAAATTCCGAGATACGAAGATCTCTCTCCCGAGGATGTGGTTACCTTGTTGTGTTCTCAGATGGAAAAGGTAGTTATTCTTCCTTTATTCTCGGCGTGAGTTCATAACTTTGTTTGATTTCTGATTCTCTGTTTCTTTTTGGTAGGCGACCTATCTTGCGGCCAAGAATAATGATCTTCTCCTGAGCCTTTTATCCGAGGGTGGCCAGGCCCAGAGGCTTTAGAATCGACTCTCTGAAACGGAAGCCGAGCTGGTTCGTAAAGAAGAAAACATAAAAAATCTGGAGCTGGCTGCTGTTGAGGCTCATACAACAAACAAAGCTCTTCGGGCTGCTGCCTCTTTAGAGAGAAAAAATACTGAAGCTGCCAAGAAGGACTTGGAGGCTGCCCAGGCTGATAACAGGATCCTGCATGTGGAAGTGCGCAATGTTGAATCTAAGCTGAGGGCCAAAGACGAGGAATTGGAACGGGCCCGTGCCGATCTTAGAAGAAGAGAACTTGAGTTAGAGGTCGAGAGGGACTTCATCCGCCTCGAAGGGGTTGGTGATTTTGCTGAAATTATTCCGATGGTACTGCCCGACCTGGACATGGGGCCTATCCATGAGACCATTCGCTTCTGCAAGGGGGAAATCTCAGAAGAGGAGTTTAAAGTGTTGGATAATATGACCCATAGCGTCACTATTTGTACAGATCACGGTGTTGTTGTACAAATTAACTATGTGACAAGGAAATTGCACTCTCATCATTTGTGATTAGATCACCATAGATGTATAAATGAAGAGAGGTCCATATGATTAGTTCCTGGATTGAGATGATATGAGACAATATCAGTCCACGAAGGATTAATCATTAAATATCCCTAGCCGGAGTATTATCGAGACTAGACATCGATAATGCGGAATAGGCTAGTATTGCACTTGTGTGCGTTGTGAGGGCACAACGACATAGTTTTCATATATATAAGTATTGGATACTTATGCAAGTGCGATAGGAGGTCGTGTTTCACCGATGGTACGGGAAACAGCTTCGCTCTGGATAGACCCCTCGGAATCCCATTGGTATTATGACTATGTGTCTATGGGAGGCCGAAATCAGGGTAGGTGTGTATGGTCTTACCTGAGACTTACATCGCTAATACTTGCGACAATCGGTAGACTTTGGTCTTGGTGGTACAAGGCTTTAACCGGTTCTGCGTACACCACTTCTGGGTTTATCAGAAAGTCGTAGAGTATTGGGTGTGATGTCAAGACGGAAGTATCACTCCAGTCATAGTGGAGATGATGTCACGCAGGATACGGTATTAGTGCTCTTAAGTGTTGCGCAACCATCGGGATATTATGACTAGGTCATGCATATCCGATTATAGAGACTAGTTACCAGACATCCGACATGTGCTTCGGACGGGGCAGACACTTATCCAGCCCCAGCCCTAGCACGTGACTATCCGATACTGGGCCGATATACACAATACTACGGTATACTACGCTTGATACAGATCTATATATTCCTGTAAGAATATTTCTGGAGAATTGGGTAGGCATGGCGCTTTGCTAGAAGCCAACCTTGTCTTGTAAATCGGTATAAACGTAGTACGCGATACTTACGTGTTCGGATAGTCCGACAACCGTATTTACTACCAACATATCCAGAGATCTCATGGGTCGGTTCCTGAAGATTCACCGATGACGTATGACTCGCACTATTAATTAATCTGGGATTAATTCGATGAGAGAGAAAATTAATCTGGGATTAATTACGGAGATATTTTATCTCGGATAAAATATCGTTAAAGAGAGAGAATGATTAATTTGGAATTAATCGATAAATTAATATATTCGATATATTATAACGAAATTAGATTTCGACGCGGATTTGAAATTAGATTTTAATTCGGGCGAACAAATTAATTTATAATTAATTCGTTAGCGACGTGAATAGTGAATTCGCTAGGCGTAATCATTTAATTACGACGCGACGGAAAATTCGTTAATTTGGAATTAACGAACCCAAGCCCGTGATTGTTTGCGAGCGCATTCGCATTTCGAATTCGAGTGCGGCACGCAAGTCAAATCAAGCGTCAAATCGCAAGTCACATCAAGCGTCAAATCACATGTCACTTTGAGTGATGTGACATTTGAGTGATTGATGTGAGTTGATTTGTGGTGATTGACAAGCATTTAATGCTTTGCTTTTTGAAATTAAAATTGGTAAATGGTTTAATAATTTTGGAAAATATAAAACCCTTTACATTTTTTTTATTTCACTAATTCTTTCTCTCTCTGATTTACGGTTTTGGCACTCTTGGAGCTAAAAACCCATTTTCTTCTCTCTCGGTCTTGGACCGATTCTTCATCTCTTTCTCTGGTTTGACCGAAAGAAATGGAGAGAAGCAATGATCTTGTTGCAAGATCTTTGTGCTAGCACACTCTTGGAGGCATCCTAAGGTGATAGGGAAGTGAGTTCGTGAGCTTGGAAGCTTGAAGCTTGGAGCTTCAATGGTGTCCATCAATGGCCGAACCTTGGAGAAGCCGAACCAGTCACCACCGTGCAGCCTCTACCACGCGTAGCTCACTGCCGAGCAAGGGAGAGCAGTTCGTGGTCCATCTTCGTTGCATCTCTACCGATCCATGTGAGTTTTTCCGCACCTCATTTGGTTGTATTCAACTCGTTTTTATGCATTATAAATGATCCTTGGGACTTGATTGAAACTCAACAATGGTATCAGAGCCATTTGTGCATAAAACGAATTTAGGGTTCTTAGCAAAATTTGGGGCTTTTTGATTTAAGCATGATTTTGACAAATTGTTTGTTTAAGAATGCTTGTATATGAATAAATTAGAGTTATATGTAATCAATTTGAAGAAAAATTAATTGATTGATTTTCCCCAATTTGCTTATTTGGCCAAAACTTTAATTGGGTAAACTTGATTTTGAGCATGTTTAATGAAATTGGATGATTTAGAATGCTTAAAGTATGTTTAATGAGGATTGATTGGATCAATTTGTTGAAAAAGTGTTTGGAACAATTTTCCCCAAATTGCTTATGTTGGCCGAATTTAGTAAGTGCCCTAATGTCTTGGATTTTTGATTTTTTGTTCATTGGATGACTTGGAAATCATTTAGGGATGTTGAATTTATGTTTAATTTGGTTCAATTGGATTGAATTGATTTGGACATAATTTTCCCCTTATGGCCGAGACTTTAGCATGTGTTTATTGGGTTTGATTTTGATCAAATTATGTTGGACATGATTTATTGATGATAAGCATGATTAATTGGACAAATTTAGTGTTTTGGAAACTTTGATTTGGGTAATTAATAATGCTATACACTTTAGGTAATTTAATTGGGAAATTTGGAATTTTGAATTAAATTATTGGGCCTTTAAATTGGATTTGGGCTTTTAAAGTTGTTATTGGGTTTATTGGACTTTGTTGTACAAAGTTGGTTTAGGCCAAAATTGGTGGATCCAATTAGGCCCAAAACCGCTTCCAAAAGGCCCAAATGCGACTAATGAACCTTTAACGTTTAATTGGGCCTAATGGGCCTAAATTAATTTATGGGCTTATGGGGTAACTCCCGGATTGGATTTTGGTTATTCGGTTTGACCCGAGTTGACCAAAAGTCCACGCCTTGAAGAAATTAATTAAAAGCCCATCAGACTTTAATTAAATTAATATTGGATATTAATCGGTCTTTGAGACGCGTTACGATTAAATTTGGAATTTAAGTCGTAAAGGTTTATTAATAAAATAAAGTGTAATATTTAATTTGGAATTAAATAATGAATTAGAATTAAATACGTATTAAATTGGATTTAATCATATAATTTAATTTAATTCGTAGAATTAGTACTTTAAGTACTTATTCGCAAAAACGAGTTTGACTCGAACAAAATCAAATCGTTGTTTGAACATTGGATGATCACTAATTATCAGATTAATTAATTTGATTAGATTGATTGATAACATGCTTGTATGAATACCTGGTTGTGATGTTTGAATAATGTATATCGGATGGATATTAGCCGGGTGGGGCGATTTTGGAAATTGTAATAAATTTGATTTATTAATTGGACCTGCGAGTCCAGCCTTATCTCCTATTTCTTTGTATTCTCTTCTCACCTATTCCCCTCAATGTAAATGAGGTTTCTTTAGAAGTGTAGTGTAACGGGTAGAAGAAATATTTGTGCTAGCGGGAGAGAGAAAGTGAGAAATTTGATCTAGGATCAATGTGTAAAATATCCATCCGCATATCATTATTATTTTATCATATGCGCTTTATTATGTGTTTAGAATGCATGTTTAAGGGTGTATGATGATAAGACCTTAACAAAGATAATAAATTGGTTGCCAATTTGCACACGAAAAGCCCTCATCAATATCATGCGTCTTTTCCTTCCATTGAGTGATTCTTGCTCAAGATCCTAGATTGGCATGGGTTGTTGGCCAAAGTCAAGCCCTTGTCCGTCGAAGATGTGTTTGAATCACGAGGCTTTGTTCCATATGGGTGTCATGTCCAAGTTGTGGTTTGTTGGCCAAAGTCAAGACCACTTCTTGTCCATCGACATTGATTACGAAGCTTCCATGGTCAATGGGTCCGCGCTTGACTGGGATCACTAGGTTTGTTGTGCCAAAGCCAAGGCCTAGTTGATTCAGAGGAAAAAGGTTAGGGTATATATTCGATATATAGGCATATATATGATATATGTTTAGGACTTGGATGTCCACCTACTGGATCTAGGAATGGATTGGATCCAATTGATCTTAGAGATCTACCTAGTTAATTATCATACAATTTGTTGGCCAAAGTCAAGATTGTGTGATATTTAACGGGATCCTAGCCCACTAGGAAACACAGTTTCCCGAGTACTCGACAGAGGGTTAGAGGCTCGACGAAAAATAGTGGGAGGCAAGAATTGAATTTGCAATATTCGTTCAATTACTCGCCATACGCGCTCTCATTCAAATTATTCGTCATAATATTAAATGTTAGTTGGACTAATATTTAAATTGTTGTTTTAATAAACACTTGGACTGTATTATACTTGATTATATATAATTGGATTATATTAATCAATATATTGAATTAATTAATTTCAGTTTACAGTTGATTTTATAATTGGATTATAGTAATCAATGTAATTGAGGTTAATTAATTTGGATTATATTTGATTATATAGTTGGACTATTATAATCATTATAATATATATAGTACCACTAATCGTTGATTAAATAGTTGGACTATTTTAATCAAGATAAAATTGAAAAGTTGGATATTTAAAATATAATCTGGGATTAAAATATTTTAAATAATTTAATTTTTAAATTGGGAATAAATAATAGGTTACTTTATTTGATAAAATAACTTATTATACTTAAGCCTAAATTAAGCAAAATAAGTAGAGCATAAAATCTTTGGAAGATTTATGTGATGATGACTTTAGTGCTTAATTTAATATACTTGTCATAAATCTAATTTTAGATTTAAGAAGTATTAAAATTGCAATTTATAATTCTTGGAGAATTAATTGACTATTCTAGAGGGATAAAGTCAAAGTTTGGAATTGGGCATGTAGCACGAGGTGCACATCGTTTCGATATTCTAAAAACCCAAGGCTTGGCCTAAGGTTTCTGAAATATTGAAAAGGATAATTGACATATCCCAAAGTGACTACCATTTGGATATGGCAGACACGAAGGAATTAAAGAAAGGGCAAGGCTCTTACTTTGAAAATGTTTGTCTTAGTTATGTTCACAGCTAGTATTGAAATTAGATTTTAAATACTTAGTGTGTGGTACATAAAATATATGTATTGATGTTCAGAATCTGCTTTGAGCAGGATACTGACTTCAAGCTGAGATTGCTCTGCGAATCGGAAAGGGACGAAAGTCGCTGTTTCGATCGTAGATACCTAAGTTTAGGAACTACCCTTCGGGTGTGTACTTAAATTAGGAACTGTTATAATGTAACTAGTTTGACTAGAGACATTATCTCTATATCAGTGCTTAATCCATTGTGGATAAACCTTTATATTCTAGAACACTAAGTGTTTCATTATATAAAGATGATACTGAGATAAACACATTAGATGTGAATAACAGAATTTATATTTTGAATATAATTAAAATCTCAAACATATAAAATGACAAATAAATAGCTCAAATTGATTTGATCAATAGAGACTTATTTGTGGCATTGTTGTCTGGGACACAATTATACAAGACTCGTATATCCACACTTTTGAAGAGTGGGTACCAGGACTGATTTGACTATTCAAATAAAGTCTACGAATCTAGTTTGTTAGGTAAAGTACCTAAAACACTGTTTACTTGGTAATAGTGTAAGTGCCACTGATCTGTTAGCCCTATTCATGGTGAAGCAAGTGGGCCCATGTCTAGCTGGGCTAGATGTAGATATGAATATTTCGTGACCTATACGGATGTGGCATCGCATTATGGTTATGTGTTTCTTTTGAAGAACACAAATCGGAAACTTTTAGAGTTTCGACACGAAATAGACAAACAGATCGGCTATAGTATTATACCGTCACGGTAAGACCGTAATGGAAAATACTTAAGCAATAAGTTTCTTATATCTTGAAAGAGTATAGTATTCTTTCAAATGAGGACTCCTCCCGGAACACGTCAAAGTGACGGTGTGTCCGAACGGATTAAACGAATCATGTCAGACATGATAAGGCTAATCATGAGTCGCTCTGAGCTACCATTTCCTTCAACGGATAAGTTTTAACAGTGCAATAACTTATTTAGAATAAAGTTCTATTAATAATTTGTTTGACAAATATCATATTAGATATGAACGGGAAAGAAACCGGGTTTCTCATTCCTGACCATTTGGGATGCTAGGCATATGTTTGGATGATACCAAACTAGAACCCAATTGGATAAGTGTCAATTGTAGGCTATCCTAGGGATACCATAAGTATTGTATTTATACATCTCACCAGAGAACAATTAGATTTTTGCTCACCATGCAGTTTTCCTGAGAGGAATACAGACATGCAGTGGTAAGTGGGAGGATAGTAAAACTCGATGAAAATCAGAGTAATACTATTCAAGGCACCTATTCCTAATGGAACATAAATAGTTCATCAATGATGAAACTATTCCATTAATCTTCGAATACACAAGAACCGCGTAGATCGGAGAGAATCAGAAAACAACCTAGGGTATGGGTTTCTGATCTCACCTCATAAAGATGTTAATCTTTTAAGGTATACCAACTGATTACGTATGAGGTAGTGATACAAGGTATCGACTCCCTATTATGACAAAGTGTCATGAGTCCAAAATGGATTCCATGTATATCAACAAGTTTGGATACTAGTTGATGTACCATAAGACATTGTGCCTATTGGTACTTTATAAGTCTTCAAGGAAGACATACATGGAAGGCAACATACCTACGTACTAAGCTAGGCTTGTAAAGAAAAGGTAGAGTTATCAACATTGTGTTGATTCCGACAAAACCTTTTACATGTTGCCATTGTAAATCCATTTGGATAATGCTTGGTAAAGCTGTGTATTTCATTTATGAAATATGACAGCTTAACGGAAAATCGCTTTCCTGAAAAGGAAACCTTTCGGAGGATCTTTATAACATCCTATCGGTTTTGTCGTACCATAACAAGCAAACAAGGTTTGCAGGTTATTCGATCCATGTTTGGATTGAAGCAAGCATAGGTTCTAGGAATTATCATTTTGATGTAATCATAATGGAGTATGATTTAATTCAAAACGAAATGATTCTTGTGTATATAAGGAGGTTAGTGGGAGAGCACTGATAATGAAATTCCCATAAAGCAATCGGTGAAAGCTTGTCTTTCATAAGAAATTCTCCGTAGAATTCTGGGGAGTACAACCTTTATTCAAGGAATAAAGATCTACTGGGATAGATTTGGAGTTGTTAACACTCTCTGGGAAATTGTACATTAAAATGTACTTGATATGGTGTCTCATACGCTTTGAGCATATGGAGTCACAATCAGGACAATCCAAGTGATAGTCATTGGATTGAAGTTAAGGACATCTATTAGTATCTTAGAGAACTAAAGATGTGTCTTAAATTATGGAGTAGGAGAACTTGAAGTGACTAGGATCACTGCTGCAAGTTTCCAAACCGATAAATACTGCGGTACTATAAAGTTTTAATAACGGGACAGTAAGCTGGAAATATTCCGAGCAAGATAACTGTTGCCGAATAAACAACAAATGCGGGTTATTGCTGTAGCTGAGGCAGCAATAGAAGCCATTTGGGTCGATAATAAATCTAATTAGATTAGATATGATTCTGTTAGCAGCTGAGCTATGTATCAGCACAGGCTAAAGAATTAATGGTCTCATCAACGATCCAAATATATACTTCTATATTCATCTGATTCGATCGGATCATACATCGTGGCGATGTGATGATCGTATAAATCGCGTCAGACGATAATAAAACAAATCCGCTGACGAAAACCTTTCTCAGCAATTTGAGCAAACCGTACATAGTTCGAGTGTACGACACTTGAGTGACTGGCTATGTGCCAAGTGGGAGATTGTTGGATAATATGACCCATAGCGTCACTATTTGTACAGATCACGGTGTTGTTGTACAAATTAACTATGTGACAAGGAAATTGCACTCTCATCATTTGTGATTAGATCACCATAGATGTATAAATGAAGAGAGGTCCATATGATTAGTTCCTGGATTGAGATGATATGAGACAGTATCAGTCCATGAAGGATTAATCATTAAATATCCCTAGCCGGAGTATTATCGAGACTGGACATCGATAATGCGGAATAGGCTAGTATTGCACTTGTGTGCGTTGTGAGGGCACAACGGCATAGTTCTCATATATATAAGTATTGGATACTTATGCAAGTGCGATAGGAGGTCGTGTTTCACCGATGGTACGGGAAACAGCTTCGCTCTGGATAGACCCCTCGGAATCCCATTGGTATTATGACTATGTGTCTATGGGAGGCCGAAATCAGGGTAGGTGTGGATGGTCTTAACCTGAGACTTACATCGCTAATACTTGCGACAATCGGTACACCACTTCTGGGTTTATCAGAAAGTCGTAGAGTATTGGGTGTGATGTCAAGACGGAAGTATCACTCCAGTCATAGTGGAGATGATGTCACGCAGGATACGGTATTAGTGCTCTTAAGTGTTGCGCAACCATCGGGATATTATGACTAGGTCATGCATATCCGATTATAGAGACTAGTTACCAGACATCCGACATGTGCTTCGGACGGGGCAGACACTTATCCAGCCCCAGCCCTAGCACGTGACTATCCGATACTGGGCCGATATACACAATACTACGGTATACTATGCTTGATACAGATCTATATATTCCTGTAAGAATATTTCTGGAGAATTGGGTAGGCATGACGCTTTGCTAGAAGCCAACCTTGTCTTGTAAATCGGTATAAACGTAGTACGCGATACTTACGTGTTCGGATAGTCCGATGACCGTATTTACTGCCAACATATCCGGAGATCTCATGGGTCGGTTCCTGAAGATTCACCGATGACGTATGACTCGCACTATTAATTAATCTGGGATTAGTTCGATGAGAGAGAAAATTAATCTGGGATTAATTACGGAGATATTTTATCTCGGATAAAATATCGTTAAAGAGAGAGAACGATTAATTTGGAATTAATCGATAAATTAATATATTCGATATATTATAACGAAATTAGATTTCGACGCGGAATTGAAATTAGATTTTAATTCGGGCGAACGAATTAATTTAGAATTAATTCGTTAGCGACGTGAATAGTGAATTCGCTAGGCGTAATCATTTAATTTCGACGCGACGGAAAATTCGTTAATTTAGAATTAACGAACCCAAGCCCGGGATTGTTTGCGAGCGCATTCGCATTTCGAATTCGAGTGCGGCACGCAAGTCAAATCAAGCGTCAAATCGCAAGTCACATCAAGCGTCAAATCACATGTCACTTTGAGTGATGTGACATTTGAGTGATTGATGTGAGTTGATTTGTGGTGATTGACAAGCATTTAATGCTTTGCTTTTTGAAATTAAAATTGGTAAATGGTTTAATATTTTTGGAAAATATAAAACCCTTTACATTTTTTTTATTTCCCACTAATTCTTTCTCTCTCTGATTTACGGTTTTGGCACTCTTTGGAGCTAAAAAACCATCTTCTTCTCTCTCGGTCTTGGACCGATTTCTTCATCTCTTTCTCTGGTTGATCGAAAGAAATTGAGAAGCAATGATCTTGTTGCAAGATCTTTGTGCTAGCACACTCTTGGAGGCATCCTAAGGTGATAGGGAAGTGAGTTCGTGAGCTTGGAAGCTTGAAGCTTGGAGCTTCAATGGTGTCCATCAATGGCCGAACCTTGGAGAAGCCGAACCAGTCACCACCGTGCAGCCTCTACCACGCGCAGCTCACTGCCGAGCAAGGGAGAGCAGTTCGTGGTCCATCTTCGTTGCATCTCTACCGATCCATGTGAGTTTTTCCGCACCTCATTTGGTTGTATTCAACTCATTTTTATGCATTATAAATGATCCTTGGGACTTGATTGAAACTCAACATAAAGAATGGCTGCCCCCTTCTTTCGAGGAAGTGATGGACCCTGATCCTATTTCGGTCGCCCCGGTCCTCCCAGCTCTTCACGAGGACCGACCCGAGGTTCCTGCTCCTGGCGAGAACCTCCATGAGGTTCCTTCGATCCTTGAAGTGGGGGTCTCTCAGGTTGTCGATGTAGAAGCTGTTATCCCACCTCCTGAGCCCGAGCCGAGCCATCCGTCATCTGATCCTGCTGAGGAAGAACCACCTGCCCCTGCGCGGGTTGACTGACAAGGGGTAACCCGAACGGGGCCTCGTGTAATCCCGAACACACTTTATATTATCTATTTATTTGTAATTACTTTTTTCAAGGTCCCTATTTATGTGAATATTTTGTATATTTATGTTCCACTTTTCTTTTTTGATCTTTCATTACTTGCTCCGGTTGCTCCCCCAAAAACGTCCACTTGAGGACCGACTCCGAGCTAGGAGAAACAATTGGCTCACTGGGGGAATGTTATGTCCCCAGTTTGAGAAGATGGATTTGGTGGGATGTAACCCGACCCTGAGCTGAGAGAAACAATTGGCTCTGGGGGAATGTTACATCCCCAGTCCAAAGAAGCCGACTCGGTGGGACGTAACCCGACCCCGAGCTGAGAGAAACACTTGGCTCTGGGGGAATGTTACATCCCCAGTCCAAAAAAGCCGACTCGGTGGGACGTAACCCGACCCCGAGCTGAGAGAAACACTTGGCTCTGGGGGAATGTTACATCCCCAGTCCAAAAAAGCCGACTCGGTGGGACGTAACCCGACCCTGAGCTGAGAGAACACTTGGTTCTTGGGGAGTGTTACATCCCCAGACCAAAAGCTGGCTCGGTGGGACACAACCAGACCTCGAGCTGAGAGAAACTTTGGCCTCGGCGGAACGAAATCCAGGCCCGAACCAAAAAGAAACATCAGTCTCGGCGGTACAAGAGCAGACCCGAGCCGATTATCCAAGTGGCTTCGACGGAATGAATCCAGCCCCGAGCCGATTAATCAAGTGGCCTCGGCGGAACAAATCCAGCCCCGAGCCGATTAATCATTGGGATTTATTCAGAAGGGAAGTGAATCAACCTTTTGAAGCCCTACCAAATCTGGCACGGGCGTCCCCTTGCTAGACCAGCGAAAAACAAAAATAAAACTTTGAAAATAAAATTTAAAAGGCGGGGGTGACTTAGCACTTATCCCAAAACAAAATTCTAAAGTGTAAACAATCAGCACAGATTCCTTAAAACAGCGTCCTGTTCGAGGTTTCCAAAACACAATCCTGAATCTTTCAATTCAGAGTCCCGACGAACCTGGATTTGGATCAAAGAGCGTTTTAAAATGGTAAGGGCACATCCTCTATACTTCAGGTCTCCATGGAGCCCGTGTATCGTTTGAGAGCTCCTCCTTACAACGCTGGAGCAAGCATACGCTACGGGGGCACAACCCCTCCCCGGGCTATACTTCTCTTGGATCCGAGTGATCGAGTAATGATCGAAGAGTGTCCGAAATATTAAGGGCATATCCCTCCTTATGTTTGGTAACACCGGAGCAAGCAAACACCACAGGGGTATCATCCCTCCCCGTGCTATGCTTCTCGCGGATCCATTAATCAGGTGGGTGGGGATCAGAGAGTGTCAGAGACACTAATGGCATTTTCCTCCTTATGTTCGGTAACACTGGAGTAAGCAATCGCCACAGGGGTATCATCCCTCCCCGTGCTATGCTTCTATTGGATCCATTAATCAGGTGGGTGGGGATCAAAGAGTGTTCGAAACATTAAAGGCATTTTTCCTCCTTATATTCGGTAACACTGGAGTAAGCAATCGCCACGGGGGTATCATCACTCCCCATGCTATGCTTCTCTTGGATCCATTAATCAGGTAGGTGAGGATCAGAGAATGTTTGAAACAATAAGGGCATTTTCCTCCTTATGTTTGGTAACACTGGAGTAAGCAATCGCCACAGGGGTATCATCCCTCCCCGTGCTATGCTTCTCTTGGATCCATCGGGTAGGCAAAACATATGGTAACGCATTCCTTGTATTTGTATCTCCCAAACTGGTCAGGCAGGTTATCCTACGGGGGCACTCCCTCCCCGTGATTACCATCTCAGAATGTCCCCGACACATATAAGTTGTAGGGTAGTTATGCTCTGGCTACTGCGAAGAGCTCTCGTGCTCATTTATACCTCTTCCCCATTGATGTGGTCTTGATCTTTGAAAGTGGAGCGAGTTAGGTCGGATTGTCTATGCCCGGGATTTTTATGGTAGCACTTTGTGATCGGTATGTCATGGGTTTGATGCCTCGACCTTTGATCGTTCCCTCGTATCGAGTATGTCCCCAAAATTTTGAATATGGCTTTCAATTTTAATTAGAAGAGTGGGTGGAAATTTTTTGAAAAGAGAAAGTTTTATTCATATTCGGGGACATACTGCCCTTCTTGCAGCTCTCTGCGGGATATTTCGAGAAAGGCTTTACATTGAGCTCCTACCCCTTATCGGGTTGCTGCAAAAAAAAAATCTACTGAAAGTATTTTCTTAACATCTCGGTGTTCCAGGGTTTCTTTAATCGCGTGCAGTCCAGATGTTCTAAGATGTAGACCCCTGGCCTTACCACCTCTGCAATTTTATAGGGCCCTTCCCACTTGGCTCTTAACGAGACTTCTTCCGGCCTTCGAGTGTTCAGATTGACTCTTTTAATACCAGGTCGCCTGGGAGAAAGACGCGAGTTTGAACTTTTTTGTTGTAGAAGCGGGCCATCCTTTGTTGATAAACCGCTGTCCTCATGGCTGACCTCTCTCTTTTTTCCTTGATCAG
Source organism: Zanthoxylum bungeanum (assembly GCA_019454045.1). Classification (NCBI taxonomy): domain Eukaryota; kingdom Viridiplantae; phylum Streptophyta; class Magnoliopsida; order Sapindales; family Rutaceae; genus Zanthoxylum; species Zanthoxylum bungeanum. The sequence continues at coordinate 20,199 of SKCR01040110.1, read as the reverse complement.
GTCAAGGTGGCTTCTGATAAGCTCTTCATTCTTTCCGTTCTCAAAATGACGGACCCTGTGGGTAGTTATTCCGATCTCTGTTGGAATAACTGCTTCACACCCGTATGATAAGGAAAACGGGGTCTCCCCTATAGAATCTTTATAGGTCGTCCGGTGTGCCCACAGTACTTCCGGTAATTCTTCGACCCATAAGCTCTTGCAAGATCCGAGCCGAGCTTTAAGATTTGCCTTGATGGTTTTGTTTGCTGCCTCAACCTGTCCGTTTGACTTGGGGTGGGCTGGTGAGGTGAACCTTAAGGCGATCTAGAGGTCTTCGCAGAGTTTCCTGAATCCCTTGCTATCAAACTATTTTCCATTGTCGGTGATGATATCCCGTGGGATTCCGAACCTGCAGATAATATTCTTCTTCAAAAACTCTGTGGCCTTCTTCTCTGTGATGGTGGATAGGGGTTCGGCCTCCACCTATTTGGTGAAATAGTCTATGGCCACAATGGCGTACTTCGCCTGTCCACATCCCTTTGGCATTGGTCCGATGATATCTAGCCCCCACTGAGCGAATGGCCAGGGACTGGACATGGTGGTTAACTGCTCTGCTGGCTGGTAGTGAATATTGGCATTCTTATGGCACCCTTCGCATTTCCGAGCTACTCTCATGCCGTCCTGATGCATAGTTGACCAGTAGAACCCTTGCCTTAAAGCTTTAAAGGCCATCGATTGTCCTCCGGCATGACTCCCACATATGCCCGCGTGAATTTCCATGAGTACATAATCGGCCTCTTCTTCCGCTAAATATCTTAGGAGGGGTACTGTGTGGCCCCTCCTATAGAGCACTCCTTCGATCAGGGAGAACTTGGTGCTTTTGAATTTTAGCTTACTGGCTTCCTTCTTGTCCTCGGGTGTCTCCTATGTTTCCAAATATTTCTTAATTGGCTGTATCCACGAGGTTTTGTCTTCCTCACCCAATAATTTTACTTCGAGTTCTCCCATGCTTTTTTCTCGGAGGCAGATTAGAGGGACTATTCTGGGGTTCTCTGATTTTATCGAAGATGCGAGTCATGCCAAGCAGTCTACCTCGCAGTTGTCTTCTCGACTGATTTGCTCAAAGTGTACGTTCCCTATTCTTCCCACCAACCTTTTTACTTCAGCCAAGTAGGCTATCATACTCGGCTCCTTGGCTTGGAATTCACCTTTCAGCTGCTGAACAGCTAGCTGAGAGTCACTTCTTATTACTACGTCATGGACTCCTACCACCGCGCATAACCTAAGACCGGCCAAAATTGCCTCATACTCTGCCTCATTGTTTGAGGCCTCGAAGGCGAACCTCAGGGCGAACAATACCTCTTCACCTTTGTCGCTTTTCAATATGATTCCAACTCCCTTGCCTTGTGAGCTGGCAGACCCTTCTACTGACATCTCCCATTTGCTTTCCCCCACAGTCAAGACCTGGGGTTCTGTGAATTCTGTGACAAAATCTGCCAAAGCCTGCCCTTTTACTGCTACCATTGGGAGGTAAGAAATATCGTGTTCGCTTAACTCCACCGACCACTTCATTAACCTGCCCGAAACTTCTGGTTTTTGTAGAATCTGTCTCAGAGGATAATCGGTGTAAACCCCAATAGGATGGGCTTGGAAGTAGGGTCGTAATTTCCGGGCTGCAGTAATCAATGACAGGGCGACCAGCTCATGTACCGGATATCGGGTCTCAGCATCTAACAGAGCTTTGCTGACATAATATACTGGCCTTTGGACCTTATCGACCTCTTGTACCAGCACCGAGCTTACTGCTTGCTCTGATACAGCTAAGTACAAGTATAAGGTTTCTCCCGGGAGTGGCTTTGCTAGAAGCGGGGGCTGTGTTAGATATTGTTTTAACTGTAGGAAAGCTTCCTCACATTTCGGTGTCCAATCGATTTCCTTTTTGGCCTTCTTGATGACTTTGAAGAAAGGGTGGCACTTGTCTGTTGCTCGGGAGATGAATCGGTTGAGCGCGGCCAATCTGCCGGTTAGACTTTGCACTTCTTTTACCGTCCTGGGAGACTTTAAGTCCAGTACGGCTTGGATCTTCTGTGGATTGACTTCTATGCCTCGGGAGCTTACCATGTAACCCAAAAAATTCCCTGAGGCTACTCCGAAATCACATCTCTCCGGGTTGAGCTTTAGATTATGTTTCCTTAGTAATTCGAAGGTTTTTCTCAGATCGGTCACGTGGCATTCTGGCTCTCTGGACATTGTTATCATGTCGTCAACATATACCAACATTGATGTGCCAATGGGCGGTTTGAAAATTTTGTTGACCAGCCTTTGAAAGGTTGCCCCTGCATTCTTCAGTCCGAAGGGCATTACTTTGTAACAGTAGAGCCCCTGGTCGGTGACAAAAGTTGTTTTTTCCTCGTCCGAGGGGTGCATCTTAACCTGGTTGTATCCTGAGAAGGCGTCCATAAAGCTTAGCAGTCCCTGGCAGGCTGTTGTATCTACTAGTTGATCTACGTTTGGCAGTAGGAAGCTGTCTTTCGGGCATGGCTTGTTCAGGTTGGTGAAATCCACACACATCCTCCACTTTTCGTTTGACTTCTTCACCAGTACCACGTTTGATACCCACTCCGGGTATTTTACTTCTCTGATGAAAGCAGCTTTCAATAATTTGTCCACCTCGGTCTCTACTGCCATGCACCGTTCCTGATTGAAGGTTCTTCTTTTCTGCTTGACTGGCTTGTGTGACGGGTTTACTGCCTGGCGGTGATTGATGAATTTCGGATCAATCCCGGGCATGTCATCGTGCCCCCATGCGAAGATGTCTGGGTACTTCTTAAGACATTCCAGTAGGCCCTGTTTTAGGTTTTTGTCTAAGTTTCCCCCAATTTTTATGCCCTTTGCGGGTCCGAAGAGTTCTATCCCTTCCAATTCTTCGATCGCTCCCAGCCGGGCAGCTTTGTTTGGCCGAGGACCCGGGTCCCCACTTGCTTCTTCTCCTTCTTCATTCTCCTGCCTTTTCCTGGTACCTACTTTAATGCATAGGGTTTCTCGTGAGAGAGTGGAAAAACAGCTGCAGGCTACTTTCTGACTCCCGCATACGATTCCGATTCCTTCCCGGGTGGGGAATTTCAGCTTTAGGTAATAGCAGGACATCGCGGCCTTTGTCTTCATCATGAAAGGCCGACCGACAATGACTTGGTAACTGCTCATGTAGTCCACTACTGTGAAATTTATCATGATCGTCCGGGTTCTGGGGTGAGTCTCGATCGTCATGGCCAATTGTATCATTCCCAATGGGACGACCGTTGAGCCCTCGAAGCCGTATAGGGGGGTGCCGTCGTCGGTTAGAGTTGCATACTCCACTTTCAGGCCCTCTAAAGCTTCTTTGGAGATTATGTCTACTGCACTTCCGGGATCTACCAAGATTCTGTCCACCTCTGAGCCGCCGATTGTTGCCTTGATTATTAATGCATCGTCATGGGGGAAACTCACCCCTCGAGCATCTTCGTCGGTGAACATTATGGGTACCGACTGACCTCCTTGTAGTACCGAGGACCGTTCTGTTTCCAGCACCTCCGTCCCCCGAGCTCGGCTATAGTTTTTTCTTGACCGGTTAGAGTCTCAGGCCAGTGTCTTCCCCCCGACGATGATGTTCACCTGTCGGCTTCGTGCCCTCTGTCTGGCCGCCATAGTTTCATGGTCAATATAATTATTTAAGTACTCATTCCGTACTAGGTCTTCCATCTGTTCCCGCAAATCCTTGCATTCATCCGCTATATGTCCCCTCAGGTTATGATGTATGCAATAAGATTTCTTATTCCTTTTATTTGGGGGAAATCTCCTGAGGTCGGGTTCTATCAAGAGGCCTTTTCCTTGTATCTCCATGATGATCTGCCCTGGTGGCTTGCTCAGGGGAATATATGCTTCTTCCCGGACTACGTGGTTTACTCGGGTCAGGACTCCTCTTTCCTGGTCATTTCGAGGCATTGGTTTGAATTCCTTGCGTCTCGGGAGGAGTTTTTGAACTCCCTGTCTGGCCGGTGGGGGGCCTCTGCCCTTATTGTCCTCTCTTTGATAGATGTCCCTCTCCGGGAGATTTTCTCTTCGTTTTCTAACGAGACGAACTTTCGGGCTACTTCCAGAGCGGTAGCATAATCTGGTGTGTCCTGGATCCTTAGGTGAGTCCACAGTTTTCCGACCCTTAAGGCTCATTTTAAACTTTCCAAGGCCTCAAGGGACTCATATCCTCCAACTTCGAGTACCATATTGTGGTACCTCTCAATGAAAGTTTTTAGGGGCTCGTCCTCTCCTTGCTTCATGAGTCTCAACTCTCCAATTGTCTTTTTAGGGACGCAGGCCCCCTTGAAGTGCCGAATGAACGACTTTTTAAGTTGCGTGAAACTTTCGATGCTCCCCGGGGCCAGACTTCTGTACCATAGTATGGCGTATCCGCCCAAGGTCAGAGGGAATACTTTGCAAATGGCATCTCCTACTACTCATTGAACTTCCATTAATAGGGAAAAGCTCTCAATATGGGATTTCGGATCGGTATGACCCTTGTAGAGCGTCATGGTCGGCATGTTGAATCACCTCGGGAACTTTGCCGACCTTATTTCTTATGTGAGGGGAGATTCCTCCTCATTCTCCCGGGTATCTCCTGCATTAGTCTTGAGGTTTACCCCCATTTGACAATCTCTTTTTTTAGCCAAGACTTCATCTCACTACTTGTGCTGCCATGTCGCTTTCTGTGCCCCTCTTCGCGCCTATTGCCCCAGGTGCGGTGCTCCTCATGACTTGAAGTTTCCCGCACATTCTCGCCATACTCCATGTTTTTTCCTATAGAATCGTGGAGACTATTATAGAGGAATATGGCGATTGTCTTCCTTCTTTTTCTTCCCATGTGTCGTCTGTTTGTGAATCTTTTTCTACGACTATGGATTTTATCCCGTAGGGACCCTTCCTCCTGGGTTCATCGTCTTCACTTATATCCGCAATCCTTTTACCTTCTGCTTTTTCACCTCTTCTTCGGCTGGTTACGGCTTCCGGTCTCTCGTTGTTCTTCCCTTCCATTCTCTCCAGTCAATCTATCATGGATTTCATGCTTTCTTCCATCTTTTTCATCCAGTCCGCAGCTGGACTCCCTGATGACTGATGATTTCCGCCTTCTGACAATGTCTTTTTCGTGAACTGCTTTTTGTCGTAAAAGTCCCCACAGACGGCGCCAACTGTTGACGACAGATTTTGGTCTCAGGGTAACTTGGGAATATTACTCCCGAGACAGTCCTCCCTCAATAGTGAATTTGTTTGGTTATGTGGGAACCAAAGGCAAATTTAGCAGAAGACAGAAAAATGTACCAATCAACAAGGAGATTTAACGTGGTTCGGCGGATCAGGTCCAACCTACGTCCACGGACACAAACAGAATGATACTTTTTATTACTGAGATACGCTTCTCTGATATCTCATATTTTTACAAGCTTGATCGTAGTGATCCTGTTCTTGATTTTGATGCCCTTTACACATACTCTACCCTTCTATTTATAATAGTACAGAAATCAGACTCATTCTTTTACAAGGGTTTCCTAGTCGAATTACTCTCCTTCTTCCACAAGGATTCCTAATTAAAAACTATCTTTTCTTCTATTGTCCTATTAAGACACTGATTCACCAGTTCTCCCCGTGAAAGTAGGATAATTTGTCATCTTATCCGAGAAAATAGGATGCCTTATCTTCCTGGGTACGCCTCGCTATCTGGTCGGTCTTCATGAGGTCGGTCATGATAGTCCTTTGAACTGAGAATGCTTCTGCCGATCTGACAATGCCCGGTCATCCGAGCCAAAGTGGTCGGTCACCAATCATCAAGTGTTCGGTCTCTACCTGTTGGCTTTACGACACTCATGTGGTCGGGTCGGCATTAATGATCTCGATCAAGAAGGGAATTATCCTTTTTACCCCTGCTGTACTCCTTAAATAACGTAGGACCTGAAAACACCATCAACAACTTTAAACAATTAATAAAAAATCTTATAGTATTGAAAAACTTATTTATTTTGATGTATTTTTTTTAATATGTGTAATTGTATGAGACTTTTTAGTGGAAAGTGTAAAAATCAAATCTTATAAAAAATCTCACCCTAACCCATCAGACTTCTGACGTGAGATTTTTTTGCCTGCTAGAGAAGAGAAGATGAAAAAACATGTTAGCTCTTTATGAACAAGGTACTTATTAGTAATTTCTTATTTTTTCAGTCTGTATAATGCAGTTTCTCTTTTCTTTCATATAGAAAAATGTCGAACCGTTTAGTTCAAATTTTTTACGTAGACAAAGAACCTTACCATGCAAACCAAAGATAAAACATTACTGAATCGAATGAAATTTCACTAACCTATTCAAAGACAGGGAATGAGATCCATGGAGGAAAATTATCACCACAAATTTTCTTCAAATCTCTGTTAAGGGATCTAAGAATTTTGATATGTCCAGACCATTCAGCAAAAGTAAGAGATCTCACAAGAACCTAACAAACATCCTCATAAGATCCCAGTTTTACTCTCATTAATTCTTACCTATGGATACAACTTTATATATATGATTAGAACTATTTGACGAATATTTCATTTTAACCCTAATTCATGGCAGAAAAGTTAATTTAACGTTATTAGACATGCAAAAACAATTGAATGTCTTAAGCCTTAACATGCTTGCAATATTCAAAATGGTTTTATTAAATCACCCCAATTTGCAAAATTGGGAAGTTAAACAATAAAGCTCAATGACTTACCCAGATGAAATTCATGTCCACATTGGAGTACTTGTTTAAGACATTTTACAGTCGGCTGAATTTAATAGGCAAATTTATATAAACACCCAATAATATGAATTATAAAATAAACTAATTGTTAAATTTATCTCCTTTTTTTTAACTAAAAATATTATTTTGTTCCCAAAATGCTCTTATTTCTTCAACCACCCAAACTCTCTCAATTCTCTCACATTCAATCTCAACCTTTGAGCAACAAGTAGGATTACTAAGGGACTTATAAGCTAGGTAGTTTATTTGGAATTTAAGAATATACAACACTTCAAGAATGATTTAAGTGATTTGCGATTGATTAGAAATATTTACTGAATAAAATTCAAGTTAGGATGATTTATTAGTAAATTATTAATATTTTTTGTTTGTGCTATTTTACTTCTACTTTGGTTGAATTATTGTTATTACATCAAAATTGACTTTCAATCTAACTTTAATAAAAACTTTCGAACATTCCAAGTGTCTCACCACAATTAAAAACACACAAGAACAATTATAGGTTCTTATAAAGTGTCATAAAAACTCTAGAATGACAACTTATCATTCTTTAATCAAATTAAACTTCAATAACACTTATTAAGCTTAAAAGATTATCATACATGCATACTTTCTTCCCAAAAAACTTCCAATAAACAAAACACATATTAAAGATGAGGAAAAAAAAATAATACATCTTATGTATTCAAATAAAGTATAGGGAAATTATTTCTTAATGAAAGAATCATGGAAACTTACCTTAAAATTCTAATTTTTAAAGAAATGCTATTAGATTTGATTTTCCCAAATTTTCTCTCACTTAGGGTTCACTATTGAAGCTTGTTTCCTTTTATTCATAAAAATGAACAACCAGCCAAACTTTTCAATAAAAAAGGGCTATATAGTCGTGAAAGAGAGAGAGGGCAAAAAGGGAAATTTTACTTTTAAAAACAAAATAAAAAATCTATTCCCACTAACTCCAAACAAATGCCACATGCACCTATTAAAATAAAACATGTGTCATAAAAATATGACATATAATTATATAAATATAATTAATTAATTAACTAACCTTTAACTAATCAATTCAATTAATTTAAATATATCATGTATTTTTACATTTACAATAAATGACAAATATACATCCATTGATAACATTTGTCAAAAATACATTTAATAATTAATTAATGTGCATCTAATCAAATTATATATCTAATACATATACATTTGATCATAATCATGTTACTTGATGTCCCACTCGACATTATCGGTCAGTCTATGCCCTAGTTTCTTCTTAATAAGGAAATTAAGTTTTTGGATCATAATAAACTACATACAAACACGATAGGCTAGTCAAAATACTATAAAGATTATGCCTAATCCCGGATATCTAGACGCTCCTAATTCTTCCCTGATTCAACTATCCCGGATATTTTCCAAGGAGTCTGAATCAGACTAAAAGGCTACCTCATTGCCTATAAAAGGAGAGTGGGTCAAAAGGTAAGATTCATTCAAGCTTTGGCTCTCACTGTAACTACCGGGAATCTTAACTATTGTTACATCACGGGACGAGTGACATATAATATAAATCATAGTTGGACGCATATACCCTAATGAAATAACTTTGGTGAACAGTCGGTAAAATCTTCGAAAATTCTGATACTAGATGGTACAATGTTATACTCCGGATAACCCAGAGTATTTGGGCCATAACATTTTCATAAGAACTTCGATTTTTAGAATTGTATATCGATGGAAAGCTGAGATCGAGACCTACAACTTACGCGTTGAATAGTTTTTCGAAATTGAACCAGAAATAGGTTGAAAATACAGATAAAAAATCTGGATGAATAGTGCTCGGACCTATCTAGAGAAATCTTCAAGTTTCTCAAAGTTTCAACACTTTCCTTAAAGAGGCAAATTACATCTGGCCCATAGTATAAAAAAAGGGATACTATTCCCACATTCCAAAATTGAATTATGCAGAGAAAGAAAGAGAGACATGAGGGAAGAAAAAGAAGAAGAAGAAGAGAAGAAAAAAAAGAAGAAGAAGAAGAGAAGAAAAGAAGAAAGAGAGAAGAGGGAAGAAGAAGCAAAGAAGAGGCTTGGCATCCATGAGAGACTTGTAAAATGATGAAAATCCAACAACAATGAGGTAAGGTCATTCGACCCAAATCTTGGATTGAGTAGTTTTGTTGATTTAATGGTATATGAATGTTAGGAGCACATTAGGCATTGTGTTTAATGACATATAAGCATGGGAATGGATTGTGTTGAGAAAGAAGCAAATATTTGGAAACCCTAAATATTAAAGCTAATTGAGACTATGATATTAAAGAGTTGAGTTAGATTTAGGAGTGTTAGTTTAGCATGTATTTACATTGAAGTTTATAGAATTGATAAGTAGAAATTGTATTGTGGAAGTGTGGGATGCGTGTTGAGTAAAATAGGCATGAAAGGTTAAAGTTGGGCCTTGAATTTGGCTTTGCATCGCGACGTAAAACTCAGCATGTCGCGACTTATATTGGGAATTTTCCCGGGAATGTTTCTGGAATCGTACGCGTCGTAATGCGTACTGATAATTTTTCTAGATATGTTTCTGGAATGGTGCGCGTCGTGATGCGCAAGGCCCTGCGTCACGACGCGTGACCAAAAACAATTTCCCCAAATCAGTCTTAAATCATTCCAGCATCACTCCAGTATGTTAGAGGCCACCCTAAGGGCCTCGCATCAGTTCATGTATACATCTTACATCACGATATAAATACGATATATTTTGAGATAATAATCAAAGTGCTTGAATGGATAAATGTAATTTACTTCAGAATATGTTCCTTAGCCCACTTTATAATCAAAGTTATCGATTAAAAGTTTTTCCAGGAACCATGATTCATTCGACAAGCGAAGAAATACAAGCGGGATTCCGAATCAATGAGTGGTACTATTTCTTTAAGTTGATCTTTTTACATAATATTGTTTTAAGTATCAGACTTACTTTTCACTTTTAGGGCGTTAGCCAAGTTCTCTATCAGTTATACTTTGTTTAGCATGTTTTGAGTAATGGTTTAAGAAAAGAAATATTTTCAAAGCATGATTATATATTTTTGAGGCATGGGGAAAAACCCACCTCAGTATGTAACTTGATACAAATATGGAATTGACGGAGAACACATGTGCACATATATAGGACTGAGGGGATGGCGATACGTAACGCCCCCAGATCCTAGTTCAGGACTAGGGATGACAGATGCCCCTAGATCCTAGATTCACAGCTTGGAGGGTAGCATAGATCCACACCCCCAGTTCTAGTTCAGTAGCTTGGGGGACGACGATACGTAACGCCCGAAGACCACTAGTTTCAGGGACATGTAGTGGCATGCTTTGGGGGACGGCGATACATAACGCCCAATGTCATGGATTTGAACTTCTGGCTCTAGTTATGTTTATGAGGGGACGTCGATATGTAACACCCCCATGCGTCAGGTTTTTCAGAACTAGACTTTCAGTGACAATTTTTCAGATAAAAACGTTTTTCAGAGATACAGTTTTCAGAAATGAAAGTTTATAAAAGAGTTTTAGAAAGAAAATCTAGTTTCGCAGAAAAGACTCAGAGTTTGCAGACAAAAGCCTTTACAAAGAGTTTTACAGAAAGGTTGTGTTTTCAATTAAGAAAAAAGTTTACCAAAAAAAAAGATGGGTTTCTAGTGACAGTTTCATTTTTAGAACTAAAAGTTTTTATAAAAGCACCCCAGTTTTTGTTGTAAATGTCCACTCACTTAGATCGTATAAATGATCTAACCCCCACTCCCAGTTTCTTGTTTTACAGGTGTACCCGGAGGATGAGCTCGGGAGGATGGATACTGATGGCAGTCACTAGGGAGTTGGTCCACCAGGTCAAGTCGGGAACAAAGTCCAGTCCAGTTAGAGTCAGGAAATGACATGTAACATATATGTTATATAGTAAAGATTTCTTATATATTGCATTTTAGTGATTATTGTTGTAGTTGAAATGTTTATTAAAACAAAGTACTTTGTATTATAAGCGTTATGCATTTATGGTTGATGAGTTGGGCAATGGTCCCATGCATGAGTTTATATATGAGATAGGAATAGCAGATGTCCGAAGTCAGAGGCTCAAAGGAATAATACGATCTATTCCCTGTTGGTAGCATCTCCTGGAATGGGTATGTTACAAAGATGGTATCAGAGCATGGTCTAATGAGTCAGTGACTGCAGTGGGCAGAGTGCTGGGTTCTTGTATATGTAGTATGCCCGAGATACTAGTATATAAGGCACTACCTCTCCAGTATCTGATCATTGAGTACGTCATCAAGCTCCATAGACAGGTTAGTAAGCATTCTCAAGGCTACTCGAATTTCTTCCCAATAAGTAACCCTAATTCTTGCTCTAGTTACGAATCATTCCATGACTATTCGAAATTATTAGTAAAAGATCAAGTTAAGCTATAAAACTAGAAAATACAAGTACTTAAGGAAGTAAGAAAAGAAAGCTATAAGAAATGAAGAAAATATGCATAGATATTTAAGTATCCAGAAATAGAAAAGTAAAGAAACATAAAGAAATAGTAAAGTTCTAAGAATACCCATCCAGGAAAGAAGAAAGAAAGCTATAAAGAAAAGTAAGGAAAAATATATATAGATATTCAAGTAACCAGAGACAGTAAGTGGGAAAGATACAGAAATAGAGGATAAAGAGGATAAAGAGAATGCTAGAACCTATAACAGGAAAAAGAATATAGTAAGCATGAGTAAGAGTAAGAATGCCAAATAGATTTACTTAAGGTTTCTTCTATTCTGTATGGATTATTCATTCATTAGGAAGTTCCTTCAAGATAAACCTATAGACTATGAATACCCCGTATAGATAGCAAGTATTCCGAATAGCAAAGAATAGTAAGAAGTATAAGAGAGGAAAGAAACCAGAAATAGATATAGTAGTTCCAATGAATATGAGATGCCAAAAAGGATTTAGAGAATTCCAGATTTTCAAATTCAGGCCCATAAGCAGATAAATGGAGGTCATTAGTGGAAATGCTTACTTGTTTAAACTTAAGAATCCGATAGACAAAGCCCTGACTTATCTAGATTTTCAGTCCTCAGTTATTTCGGTTGAGGAAGCTTCCCCGACGGATGTCAATATCATACTTATCTCGCATAATAAACCCTATCAGGATACAAGAGTACCAGAATAAAGAGGTCGATACCTCCCCCATTCTTTATCAACTTAGATAAAGGTAACCATAAAGAAAGCCCAATACCCGTAATACTGTATTTTGAGATAATGACAGCAGATCTCAAGAAGTAGTTTATCCAGAAAGGAACCAATGATGTTTTAAGGATAAAAGAGAAAGAATTAGACACAAGTCGAAGTTAGCAAGATCCCAGTACTAGGAAAAAACCCATAGATCAGATTAACACCAGTAGAAGTCCACGTAAGTTCAAAAGGACAGACTTATGAGATAGGAGAGACTCAGGATTTAATAAGGAGTACCAGTGCGGACATGAATATTAGATATTAAAGCTGTGACTTATAGCTAGATCAGAGAGCAAAAATCTAGAAAGTAGCCAGAAGAACGAATCACCACTAGTCTCAGTAGCATGGTTTAGAACCAAGAGATGGAATATGAAAATAGTAAGAAGGGAATAAGAAGTGATAAGGGAATTCGGTACTTATGGTGTTACAAGAAACGTAGCATAAGGACAATAATATAAATGGAAACCACAGAATGGATAATAAAAGTTGTGGAACCCTAAGACATGAAGTAATCGATTCAGGTCCCGATAGAGCGAACTATAATTCTATCTTCCAGTAACCCTTACTATAGTAAGTATATAGACACCCGACCAGAAGTGGGAAGTATATGTATACCCCTCAATTTAGAGCTCAACAAGGATTTGAATAAGTAAGGAAGAGAGTGGGACATGATGGGCGAAATACGAGATAGTAAGGTAGTTGAATAGGAGAATAGACAACCTCTAAGAAGTAAAAGTCCGAAAGAATAAGGAATCAGAGTTAGTAACACATAGCAATGCAGAAGTGAGATACCCGACTTATACAAAGTCTTTCATAGCTTAGACACCCAACTTATATATGATTAGCAAGAGTGTAGTATTCAAGCCAAAGAATTGGTAGCGATGTCATAACATGTATTAATATATGGGGTTTCCAAGGAAATGTAGACTTAAGAAATTCAAGAAACCGAGATAAAAGGGAAAGTCAAGTAACCGAGCAAAATTTAGAAGGGTAGAATAACAGTGGAAGTATTGTAGAAGTTTGAGAGAGCATGAGCCTTATGGAGGTTTTTAGTATGAGGTAGTATAACTAATAGCCAGAGGTAAATTATGAGTAAAGCTGAAAGAGATAATTCAGATGATTTTAGCAGAAGAACCTAATTCTGGGAGCTAACATCGGATATGCAGATAAGAGAGTCCTAAGCTCAAAGATAAACATCACGTGCAACCGCAGCACGGGTAAATAGTGAAAACACCGCAACCAGAAAACTCCAGGACAAGCCCGACCCTCCCGGCCCTTATCAGACAACAGCAACAAAAATGGACCTCAATGTTCGCCTCGAGATACTCTTGGAAACAAGTGTATGTGTAGTGAAGGGAGATCGAAACATAAAGCCTTTGAATATAGTACAAGACCAGAATGAAAGAGGAAAATTGCCTTAAATGAGAGATTAAAAAGAAAATTTATCTAGATGAAGCGATGAAGAGATAAAGTACTAGTTTAGTAGTGATGGGGATAAAAAAGAATGGTGATAGACATGGTTAGAGACTTGTAGAGATGATATTCTTCTGGTAGGGAAAAAAAGACATAGACTGCTGAAATCCCAAGTATAGAATTGACCGGTGCAATCACACGCGTATAACGCAAGCGCACATATCGTTCAAGTAGTATAAAAAGTATCGATCCCATGAGGAATTAATACCTAAGCTATTAATTTATGAAGCCAAATTTTTACAAGTATCTAATGGATTAATTGTTTGATTGAGTGGTAACTTTAAAATTAAAACAAGTAAAAGAAATAGCGCGAAAGTAGATTGATGAAAATTCAAGATTATTAAACTATCCAGGGTTGTGAATCTTTCCAATATCTATTTAAAGATGAAGTGGTTATTTTACGTTTGTGTAATATATTAGTTTACTAACCTGGAACACGAAATTCTGCAAAATCCTATGTCGATGGTCAGATGCAAATACCCAGTGTAACCCAATTAATCATATGTCTATGTCAACCAAGTTACCTGAATTCGTTAAGATTACGTTCCAATTATGGCTACCCCCGCTCGACAGGTATATGTCTATCATGTAAGGAAATCTATTAAAGGGTTATCTATTTGTATACATTGCATTTTTGCATAAAGCCCGATGATGAGCCTCGCATGGAGGCACTACCAGATAAGTTACGGAAGTCGTGGGAAAACGGACGTCGGAAGGGAAAATTCAGAAAATAAATACATGATCAAATTTAATTCCTTTGTTTAGCCTCGGGACCGCTTGATTGATCTCTGTTTTAAAATATTAGCCTTGGCCCAAAACCCTTGCAACCCATGAAAAACCCATTTCGTCCAAGCCCAATCCAAAAATAATTAAATCATATTTAAAACACATGCCAAAATCCAATTAAATCACATTCCAAATTAAAAAATATATATTAAAGATTTTCCCCAGAAAAAATACAAATATTCTTTCCTTAAATAAATTAATTTAATACACCCATAATTACTTGATTTGTTTCCGTTTGAAAACCCATGTATAACCCTAACCCTAATGCACCACTATAAAATACAACTTAATGCAAACCCGAATCCTCTCTGGCTTTAGACACATTCACTGCACCACACCAAAAACCTCTCTCTTCAAAACAACAACAAAAGCACAATCATAAAAAAACAAACAAAAATCTCTCTCTCTTTCTTTGATCGGTAGCACATGTTCAACCTCACACACTGCAAGAATAAAAAATGAGCAAACCCGTCACTCGCACAAGACACACACCCACACCACGTAGCCACACACTTAAACACACATCCCAGCACCCAAAACATCCATAAGCTACACATAAACAGCTCGCTGACACAACACAAACAACAAATCCTTACAACCAACGAACAAAAGACAAACCGGACACCACTCACGTGAACCACACTCACGGAAAACAACAAACAACCCTTCACTCATAAGCAGCCAACACACAAACGTCCTCGCATTACACGTACACACCTTACACACACTCACGGCTGACACATATACACACCCAAACAAGACACATGTGAAACACAAAATAATAAACCCTACAACATGCAGCCTTGACGTGAACTCGAGCAACCAAACTCCCCCACCAAAGTGACACACAGCCAATTCACAAAGCAACTAAATAACCCCTCTCATCAACGAACAAAAAATGACCAAGCAGCCCCTTACAAACTAAAACACAAACTACCCTCAAGCAACAAGCCACCGAACACATAAAGAAACATGAAGCAACCAGCGCCCCTCACCGACCAAATAACAACAAAGCAACTGACCGAAACATAACCCAAAAATAGTCAAAAAATCAGCCCCAAATACATTCCAAAACAGTCCCCAAAAACCCAAGAAACATTCCAAAAAAAGTCCAAAAATCATCCCAAACAGCAGTCCAAAAATAGAGAAAAATGGTGAACAAAAACAGTAAAAACAGCGACCGAAACAACAACAGAAATAGAGAAAACAGTAGCCCAAAATAGCGAAACAGTGAAGGAAAATATTGAACCAGAGAACCAGAAAAGTTACGGAGCATTAACCCTTCCGACGACGGTGTAACACACTTCCGAGAAGCAACTTAAAAGGTAAGAGCTGAGGGCACCCTTTACTATTTATCTTTTCAGTTATTTATTGTTGATCACTCGCATGCATCATTATATTTTACATATATTTTCATTTATATTGGGTTAATGATTGCACGTTATCTCTTACGGTATATCGGATGGAAACCCAGACATAAATTCCGTAGCCGAATCCGAATGGACGGTAGTGCGGTCTGTACTTGGGATACAACTCCATGTACCGCTTGAGAAACGTTCACACATGTGTTTGTGTCATTTTAGATACCACTTTGGTAATCTCGTTCGAACGCGTTCTCAAACGCTACTCGAACTCATGCATTTAGCCTTATCCCGTTCGAACACATTTCTAAACGTTACTCGAATGCATGTATTCTGTTTACCGTTCGAACGCATTTCCAAACGATACAGGAGTTTGTATGCAGTGAACCGACTTCTATTCCTCATATTTCATGCATTTTGCTTCTTTGGTCATTTCATTTGCATTACGTACTTAATCATCTCACTTTATTATTGACGCTTTTTTACCGTTATTATTTATTTATATTTTCGTATTTCTTTATTTGATATGTTTATGGAATTATGTGCTCGTTTTTATTTTATTTACTTTTATGGGTGTGAAAACTTGGGTGTTGATTAAATTATCTTGTATGTGTTGCATAAGGCTTGGTTATTCTATTGCATAAATCCTTTCATTACAACTGGCATAAGTAAGGGACCATTCTGAACCCAACGGTTTGAGGTCTTCCCTTGCGAGGGGTGAGTGCGGTCTTAAATCATTTCCCAGTTCACACTGGGTGGCGACTCCATTTATTATCTGGTTTAGTCCCCCGTGGGCTATTCCGTACTCCCAACGGGCCGCGAGCCTGGACAATATCGCCGTACCTCTGTGATATGCCACAGTCTGGTGACTCCACTGGGGATAGAGAATCGGCCCCGAATAATGTCTTTTAATATTTGTGATTTTTGCTTTAGTTAATCTTGTCTCATATATTTTGTATACCCTTTCTTACCTTGATGGCATCATGTATTGTGAAGTCGTTTTCGCTCGAAGCGGCGGATCGTTATATGGTATCGTTACTCGTTGGCACGTACCTTAAGGTATAAAAAAGGTGCGCTCACTTGGTCGCTCGAACCCTTGAATGGGGAGACCTAGTTGTGGGCCACCCTTCGTCGGCGGGAGCCTTTATCTGTACCCTTGTAAGCCTGCATATGAACCATAGTTGCATGACCTATAGAAGCCACCCTTTACGCTTGTGTTTGGGACCACCATCATTTGGATTCATTTGGACCTCTTGTCATGAGATGTGAACTTGTTGGGCCATTTAAACTGGGACGAGTTTTATATCTTATGCCAATTGAGCCAAAAGTTTTCAAAATGTCGATGGGCCACTTTGTGTTTGGGCCCCCTATCATTTGAAGTTGTTTAGCCACCTTATCGCAAAAGTGTAAACCTGTTGGGCCTTTTTGCAACTGGGACAAGTTTGCACCTCACAATAATGTGATTGAATGCTTTAAAATGATAATGGGCCAACTTGTATGAAAATCTTGATGGGCTTAGAAAATCCAAACATGATCCAAGTATGCCAGAAGCATGAGTCCGATATCCGCACTGCCATTCATCCTGAAAGGATATTCCTTGTTACGACATATTTGTATACTTTGGATACTTCTGAGTCCATCCCCATGATCGTGATCACTAAAGGCCCAATTCATCATATCTAGATAATGGCACGATCCCCATAATAGGCTTAGTCCATGTTGTAAATGGGCGGTCTTTGTCTTTTACCGAAGGAAATGGACTGAGGTAGCCAAGGTTCACCCTTGTAGCGTAGGAGAGACTATTTTGTGTACCCCATATTGGTGCATGGAATAAGCCATACCTAGGACAGAAACGGACTTACCACGAGTGTGGGAGAAATACGGTCGGAAGGATATATGTTGTTTTGATAACCACTTGCATCTCATGCATACGCATCATGTTAACCCCGTGTCTTAAAAGCCATCATCGATATCCGTTGGGTTAGAGAAATAAAGATTTGTCAAGAAGAGTTTAGCAAACATAGATATCGGGGAAGAGGAAGTTGAGACGCAGAAAAATTTACGGCAAGAATAAAAAGACCATTGGGGGGCCATCAGTAAAAAAAAAAAAAAAAAAAAAAAAAAAAGAAAAGAAGAAAAAAGAAGAAGAAGAAAAAATTGTTTGTTTTTAGTCCTTAATAGTTAGGCATAAGTCCAATGATGAAATCGTTTGCTTTAGGGTGAAATCTTAGAAACGATAAACTCTTGACGTGCTTTTATCTCATACTTTAGGTAATTGATCTATGTTAGACTCGTAAGCACTTATTTATAGGTTCTTAACAGTGAAAACTTGAGTAGTCGACAATATGACTAGTTGAAAAAATTATAGGTCGGTGAATGACCGTTTGCTTAGACGTCTATCTTGACTTGCTTGTGTTATGATGTGTGGTATAGTTGAAAACAAAAGAAAAGTCTAAAAAAAATATAAACCACCTATAACTGATAAGCGTGAAGCTACTGATCGGCGAGTATTAGGACTACCATGAGGAGAAATGCTACCTTAAATGGTAGGTGTGTTGAAAAAAAAAGAGAAAAAAAAAAAAGAGAAAAGAGAAAAAGTAAACCATATCACATTGAGCACGGAAAAGCAATTACAGAGCATAATTGAGACATCTAGGTTGGTTTGCCCCGTCGATCCCAAATTTTAAAAATGAAATCATTGAGTTGGCTTACCTAGGAATCAAGCTGTAAATGAACCTTTGCACACACACACACTTTGAGTCTGGCTTAGATCATTTATTCAAAGACTTGGATTTGAGTTGCATCGAGTGTTTTGAAGGTTCTCTGGTTTCATTACTGAGCATTCTTTGAGGACAATGATATGTATAACTATTGGGACTATTTGGTAGCCTGTAATATAGTATGTTGATACAGAGTGACACATCACGTAGTCCAACTTGACCTAGTGCAAGCAGCGAATAGCATAAAGCTAAACCAAGTCTGGGGGCGACCAGTCTACCACCTCGCGAATAAGGGACATAACAAAATCTTGAGTCATGGGACCAAAGAAAACTGAGCAATCACCAGAGTAGAATTGACAGAAGGAAACTATAAGTAGGCCCATGGGGCGATCAAAGACTTTTGTAGGCAATGGGCGCCAAAGAGCATAAAGAAGGCCTAACCCATCAGAATAGGAAATACATCCATGTATACATGCATACACGTCACATGAACGTAATTTTTTTTTGTTTTTGTTCGCAGGTTTTGAAGAAAAGTAAAACGCGGCAAAGACAAGCGATTTCAGGAATGAATCCCAGGGTCGAGGCCCACATCATCAGCAGTATTAGGTATGAATCCCAGGGTCGAGGCCCACATTATCAGCAGCATCGGGAATGAATCCCAGGGTCGAGGCCTACACTATCAGCAGTTTTGGGAATGAATCCCAGGGTCGAGGCCCACATCATCAGCAGTATTGGGAAAACAGCCCACTCTAAACAAAGTCAGGGAACAAAGCCCACACTCAGCACAGTTCAGGGAACAAAGCCCACTCTCAACACAGTTTGAGAATAAAGCCGACACTCAACACAGTTCGGGAATAAAGCCTACATTCATCACAGTTAGGGAATAAAACCCACGCTCAACACAGTTGGTGAATAAAACCCATATTCAGCACATTTCGGGAATAAAGCCCACTCTCAAAATAGTTCGGGAACAAAGCCCACATTCAGCACAGTTTGGGAATAAAACCCACGCTCAACACAGTTCGGGAACAATGCCCAGGGAATAAAGCCCACTTTCAACATAGTTCAGGGAACAAAGCCCACATTCAGCACAGTTCAGGAATAAATCCCAGGGAATAAAACCCACAATCAATTCAGTTCGGGAATAAAGACCACACTCAACAAAAGTTCGGGAATAAAGCCTAGGGAACAAAGCCCACTCTCAACACAGTTCGGGAATAAAGCCCACAGTCAACACAGTTCGAGAATAAAGCCCAGGGAACAAAGCCCACTCTTAACACAGTTTAGGAAAAGAGCCCACTCTTAACATAGTTCGGGAACAAAGCCCACTCTCTACACAGTTCGAGAATAAAGCCCAGGGAACAAAGCCCACAATCAGCACAATTCGGGAACAAAACCCACTCTCTACACAGCTCGGGAATAAATCCCAGGGAACAAAGCCCACATTCAGCACAACCAAGGGAACAAAGCCCGTATTCAGCACAGTTCGGGAATAAAGCCCACATTCAGCATAGTTCGGGAATAAAGCCCACCCTCAGAACAGTTCGGGAATAAAGCCCAGGGAATAAAGCCCACAATCAATTCAGTTTGGGAATAAATCCCACAATCAACAAAAGTTTGGGAACAAAGCCCAGGGAAAAAAGCCCATAATTAATTCAGTTCGGGAATAAAGCCCACGATCAACATAAGTTCAGAAACAAAGCCCAGGGAATAAAGCCCACAATCAATTCAGTTCGGGAATAAAGCCCATAATCAACAAAAGTTTGGGAACAAAGCCCAAGGAATAAAGCCCACAATCAATTCAGTTTGGGAATAAAGCCC
>SKCR01040109.1:0-64188 GCA_019454045.1 Zanthoxylum bungeanum | reverse complement strand
TCATGCACCCCATCATTATCTGTGGCTATTTGTGTTGTGCTGGATTTGAATCAGTTTTTTCGGCATTGAAATTAGAAGACATATTGGGCTTTTCAATATCTTCTATTGTCTGGTCTTAAGAAACACTACAGCTCTACTTATGATGACCTTCTTTTCCTTCGGGTCATATAATATGTATATGAATTCCTCGTCTTCATAGCCTATGGAGATGCATGGAGTAGTCCTTGTATCGAGCTTCTGTCCGAGTTCCTTGGATATGTGTGTAAATGCTAAACAGACGAATGTTATAAGGTGAGAATATGAGGGATTCTTACCAGACCGTACTTTCTTCGAAATCTCAAAATTCAACGGTACAGATGGCAATCTGTTGATAAGGTAGCAGGCGGCACGAATAGCTTCTCCTCAGAATGGCTTTGACAACTTAGTCATGATGATCATGCTTCTAACTTTCTCCATAATGGTGTGGTTCATTATTTCAGCACCACCATTATGTTGTGGAGTGCTTGGAACAGTTGATGAGTGGTAATTATATCACTATTTCTCACTCATTTAACCTAATATTTTGTATAGTTTTTCGGGTTTTGTGAACGTTTTGATGTGTTTTGTGTTATTTTGCAGATAAATAAAGTTGGGAAAGCATTGGAAGTAAATTGGGGCCAAAATAGAGAAAAAATGACAAATGGGGCATTTTCATAATTTTCAGCGTCGCGACGTCAAGACCTGCAGCGTCGCGACCCCTTACGTGCGCCGGACATGCTAACGTGCGCCGATCTTGCTAACGTGCATCGGCTGCCACGTGTCATCATCACAGAATATCTGCTAAAATACGCCGGTTGCCATGTGTCAAAATCTCATTGGACCAAAGCAAGTGCGTGCCACGTGTCGTCTTATCATTGGACCGAATCACCGACGAATCACATGCTACCATGTGTCAAGCTCTCATTGGACCGATCTTTACCGCGTGCCATGTGTCAGATTCTCATTGGACCGAAACATCCACCAATCACCGTGTGCCATGTGTCGCCTTCCCATTGCACCACTTTCAGCGCGTGCCATGTGTCATCACCGGATTGTGCCGACAGAATCCGCGTGGTCAAAATCCGCGTTGACCGTAACGCGTTCCAGCGTCGAGACGCCGGTTGCCGAGTTTGCTTATAAATTGAGCTCTTCACCACTTCATTTGTTGTGCTTTCATTGGGAGCTTTTCCCTGTTTTTAGAGGATTGCATCTAGTTTTTGTAAATATAAATAATATTTAATTTATGTATTTTAATTTTCAGTAATAATAATAGTTCTTCTTCTTCTTCTCTTTTCTTTTATGTTTTGTAGTTAAATTTATGCTGGGGTAAAAGGTGAAACCTTTAATATAATTATCTAGGTAAATCTCACTTAACTATAATTTAACCGGATTAATTAATGTATTACCGCCTATATGGTCGGGTTAAATATAAATTATTTTACCGCCTATATGGCTGGTCTTTATGTGACACATAATTACCGCCTATATGGCTGGTGTAGTTGGACTAAATGGATTACCGCCTATATGGTTGGTTTTAAATGTTTAACATTATTAATTCCTGAGAAAGCAGAACATAAAATAATTTATATATTACAATAAGTGAGATTCCTAGATAAGAAATATTAAATGTGGATCTTCTAACCTCAGCATTTTATTTTTATTCTAGGGAAGTGATGAAACACAATATTCACACTTAATAATTGATTTTCTTTATTATGGGTAATTCTTTAGTTTGTTTATTGAGTCTTAAGCTTAATGATTCTTGTTGTCTGATCACCAATAAGATTGATGTGGTAAACTTAAAATGAACTAGACATAGAGATTTTAGGTTTCAGCCTTAGATTCAATAGCCCACGATCTTCCTTGAGGATAGATAACCATTTAATAGATTTCCTTACAGGATAGACATATACCTGTCGGGCGGGGGTAGCCATAATTGGAACTTAATCTTAATGAATCCAGGTAATTTGGTTGACATAGACATATGGTTCAATTGGGTTATACTGGGTATTTGCGTCTGACCATCAACAGAGGCTTTTGCATATTTTCGTGTTCCAGGTTAGCAAACTGATTTATTACACATAAATAAGAGAATCAATTCATCTTTATAATAATATTGTGTGGAGTCACGACCCTAGATCCTTGATTCTTTTCTTTTATTTTCCTTAGTATTTTCTTTTGAGTCTGTTTTTATTTTATTTTGCAAAACCACATTCAACCAACCAAAAGCAATCAATTCCCTTCTCCCTATAATTAGATACTTGTAAATAAATAGTATCAATAATTAATAACAACAGTAGAAATTAAGTCCTCGTGGGATCGATATTTTTATACTACTTGAACGATATGTGCGCTTGCGTTATACGTGTGTGTTTACGCCGGTCAATAGTCCTTTCATATCGAATGTCGTGTCTGCCACAGTAGGCATCGAACTCTCTAGAAGTGTACTCGCCTCCATTATCTGTATGGACGCACTTTAGTTTCTTCTATGTTTCATGCTCTACCATGGCATGGAACAGTTTGAAAGAATCCAGGACCTGATCATTTGTTTTTAGAAAATACACTCACACTTTCCGAGAAGCATCATCAATGAAAGTCAGAAAGTATTTGTTACCTCCTAGCGAATTAACCTCCAAGGGACCACAAACATCAGAGTGCACCAGACTGAGCAACTCTGATCTTCTCGTATAAGAGAAATTAAAAGAGACTCTATGTTGCTTACTGAATAGACAGTGATTGCAAGGATCTAAAGCAGCATTCTTGGAGATAGTGATTAGATCATTATTTATCAAGGTAGACAATCATTTCTCACTCATGTGATCGAGTTATTGGTGCTACATTGAGGCTTTTTGCACATATCTTCACATTAATCTTGTATAAAATGCCACAAATATGTCATCGGGCGATGACCATGACACCTTTTATAATTCCATGTGCGTTATTGCTAAAGTGGCTAGCATAGCCCTGTTTGTCAAGAGTTACCCCTAAGAGTAAATTGAGCCGAAGTTTTGGAACATGTCTCATTTCCTTCAGAGTTATTGTATACCTTATATTTGTCTGCATCTGAATATCACTAATTCCCACTATCTGAAAGGAACTAGTATTTCTTATCTTCACTACTCCAAAGTCTCATGTTTTATATGTTGTGAAGAAATATCTATGATGGGTGACGTGATAGGATAATACAGTATCTACCACCCACTCAACATTTTGAGTTACAATGTGAAGTAATGTTTCTTCCTGGATGGAGCAGATAACTACATCTCCCGAGGCAACTACTAGTGTCTCTGCATCGTTGTTGTTCGACTGTGAATTGTCTTGACTCTGTTCTCGTTGCAGCTTTCAGAAATTCTTCTTTAAGTGGTCTTCTATGCTACGATAATAGCACTTGTAAGTAGTATTTATTCCATCAATGGATTTGCCTATACTTTTGCTTCTACCTCTCCCTCGATTTTTATCTAATTATCTTCATTGATTCTCCGTGACAAGGGCTTGTGTTTGATTTGTGCCCACGTTTTTTCTTTTGGTCTCCTCATTTGATAGGGAATCTTTTACCATAAGCATGATAAGTTTACCCTTGAATTCGAATTGCTGAGAGTAACCATCAATGTCTCCCAATTATCAGAAAGAAAACTGAGTAGTAAAAAGACTTGTACTTCATCTCTCAGTTGCATATCTACTACAGACAACTGGTTCAACAGGCTTTGGAACTCATTGGTGTGTTCTGTAATGGAAGTTCCACTTTGTAGCTTCAAGTTCACCAAACGCCTCATTATTAAGGCTTTATTCCAAGCTCTCTTGGCCTAGTACATGTCTTCCGGCTTTATCCATGTAGACACTGGATTTTTCCTTCGGTCCACAATCGAGATATGTGTGATGGGCACTAGCGATCCTACAAAATAAAAGTAGAGTGAGTTGAGAGTTTCTATACATCGGCTTGGTGGTTGACGTAGGCACTCCAATGCTCAAGTTAGTGATGGAGACGAGTAATAAATGAGGGATGAACAAGGTTTGAAGTTACCTTGACCTTTGTGGACTGCCGTAAAGGCGGTAGGCAAATGTTTAAAGGACAATTTACTTTGGGAGTTCTAGTATGAGTGCCAAAGCTTCCATTCTTCGTAACTCTGAGTTCTGCATCTTTTTATAGGCTATGGAAAAGCTTTCTAATTGGATTCGGTACCATATTTATGATGTTGGTCTCATTAATATGTTAAATTCTTAATTTTTTGGTGCTAAAATGGCTAATCACATGGAGGGTAGTTAATTATGAAAAAGACGTTTTCCAATTTGGCTGTTGGAAAGTCAATAGGTTGTCTTGTAGGCTTTTCTTGATATATGGGCTTGAAATGAGAAGAGTTCAGTTCCTTGGCACAACATTGGCTGTGAATTGGCTGTTTGAAGGAATTGGGCTTTGTTTGGTACATGGACTTCAAGACGAAAAGACATTTGGTTCATTGACCCAAATTTGGCCCATACAGTTTGTCTTTTACTCTCTAAGTGAATGAGTCATTTGGCTTGGAGAGTATTCGACGAGTATATCGTTTGGGGTTCGAATAAAAAGCATACATGGACATCGAAATCGCTTGGACCTGTCAAAGCTCATATCATGTTTGATAGAGCTTAATGAATATCTGAAATAATCCTCATTCGACCAAACTTGATGATGGTTTGGGAGAAACTATCATGTTGTTTAGACCAAGTAAAGTTTCGGATCTTGAACCTGATTTGACAAGAATCATATGGAAATGTCCTCGTCATTCGACCAGATGAGTGTCCAGGATAATTTCCAACCGACTGGACATGAGGGGGCCCAAGGGAGTCTTTTATGTCGTCTGGACCAGATGAATATCCATGTCTTGATCTTGACTTGATATGAGCCATATGGAATGTTCCCGTCGACTGGACTAGATGAAGGTCCAGGATAATCTCCAACCGACTGGTACTGATAAGGCTTAGGGAAGTCTCATATGTCGTCTGGACCTGATAAAGGTCCAGATCTTGATCTTGACTCGACATGAGCCATGATGAATATTCTCGTCGACTAGACTAGATGAAGTACCAGCACAGTCTATAGCCGACTGGTCCTGAGCAGGTCTAGCGAAGTCTTATATGTCGTTTAGATCAGATGAAGGTCCAGGTCTTGATCTTGACTCGACATGAGCCATTGAAAATATTACTGTCGACTGGACCAGATGAAAGTCCAGGATAATCTCCAGCCGACTGGTCTTGAGAAGGTCTATGGGAGTCTTTTATGTCGTCTGAACCAGATGAAGGTACAGGTCTTGATCTTGACTCGATATGAGCCATGGGGAATGTTCCCATCGACTGGATCAGATAAAGGTCCAGGATAATCTCCAGTCGACTGGTCTAGAGAAGGTCCATGGGAGTCTTCTATGTCGTCTGGATCAGGTGAAGGTCTAGGTCTTCATCTTGACTCGAAATGAGCCATGAGGAATGTTCTCGTTGACTGGACCGAATGAAGGTCCAGGACAATCCCCAGCCGACATGCTATAAGACTAATGTCGACGAGACTCTTGGTGCCAAAGGAAGATAGATGATGGCCAATTCAACTGTCTTGGTTCACCTCATCATGTCTAATGGAACCCCATTGCCATATGACATTGTCTGTATGTCTGAAATTACAAACATAGTTAGCGGCAATGAAGGAACTTTTATACTTGTCATATGTGGATTATGTCGGCTGGACCTGTTGGTGGCTTTCTAGAGTAAAAAGTATGTTATGTCGTTTGGATCAGAGGGATATCCTGTTACGAATGCACGTCTTTCTCTACTGATTGGGAAATATAGAGGAAAATTCACAAGTAGAGGATGGTTCAATGTCGTCTGGGATAATTCGAAGGTAATGGATGTGATTCTATGTAGTCTGAGAAGAACGAGTATCTTCAATTGTCACATGGGGGATATGAAGGTTACTAATCTTTGTGGATGGTTATTCTGTTCCAATTTAACATAGCTCATTCCTTTCAGAATGTCCCCAGTCGACGACTGGGTTTGCTTGTTCTTACTGGTGGGGCCTCAATTGGGCATTGAAGGTTTTGGGCTTTCTCTTAGTTAACATTGTAGCCCTAGCGAGAGTTTCGAGGCATCATTAGGGGGAAATAGTAGCGCCAAAAGGGAAATCAGTATAAAACTGTTTTGGAGCCTCATTTGCTTCATTCACAGAAAATTCCCTTTGTTTTACAAGTTGGAAGATCTCTCATGATCTTCAAGGTATTCTTCACAACCTCTCTTGTGTTCTTCAATTGTTTCATTTGCTTTTAGAGTAGATTCGAGCTGTTCTTGATTAATTAGATAATTTGATCCTTAGGGTATCAGTAAGATTCTTGAAATTATGTTTGAGGATTAAGGCAGTTTAATCCTCAGGGAGCAGAAATTTGGAAGATTCAATTGTTTGTAAGCTTTGAACATTGTGTAGTTGTTTGAGTCAATGTCGAGTGAGAATTCTGTGGATAGTAGTGATATTCCTATAGAAATATATATTGGGTCCCTTGAAGGAACTTCTAGTTCTTCAAGTGAGTCGATTAGGAACCCAGCCAATCGAGTGACTGAGGAGACAATGAGGGAGATGTAAATAAGATATAGGTTTCCCTAGTCGATAGAGGTGAGACTTGCCACGTCGAGTGAGAGAATAGATTATAAAATATCGGGGTGGATTGCGTTTTACGAGCGTCCCTTACAGACGGACTGAGGTTCCCCATACCTAGACTTGTATGGGAAACGTTGAATCATTATGAGTTGACCCATCTCAGTTGATGCCAAAAACTTGGAGGATTATGTTATCGATTGAGTGTATGGTGTTTGACATAGGCATTGATTTTGGAGTAAGAGATTTATTACACACTTATTATCTTAAAGAGTACTTAATTGAGAATGAAAGATATCACTTGTATCTTCGGGAAAAGAAGAAGCATCTAGTATTGAGGTTGACAACTAATGATATAAGAGATTGGCAGAAATTCTACTTCTTCGTAAGAGGGGAAATTATTTTTGGGTCGGCTGGGGTTGGCCGAATCTCTGAGCACTAGAGTCCGTCGAGTAAGTGTTTTACTTCATTTTCCCTTTCTGTACTTTATTTGACTGAGGCTTACGTTTTTCGTTCTTGCATGTCTTATTCGTAACAGAGCATTTGATACTAACCAGCAGCGTCGTCTCCAATACAAAATTCATCATCAGTCTGCCTGCTCCTCAGCAAAATTGGAGATATATTCTAAAAGAGAAAAGACTGAGATTGACTCCACTGTGGAAGAAAATTTTTGATTCTGAAGGTACCTATTGGCCTTAGTAGACTAATTTTGGATGTAGTATTGGGGGCACTTGATCTTGTCGACTACTCTTTGGGAGGCTCCTATTGGGGGGCGTTTATTTGTGCATAGCTGAGATCATATTGGGGGGCGTTTCAAGCTATCGTCTTTTGAAGAATTAAGACCAATATAAGAAATAAAAAGGCTAAGGGGAAAAAGCTTAAACCTTTGGAGACTGACGCTTCTGTGGTCAAAGGAGTAACACCTACTAGAGCTCCTAATTGTTAGGGTTGGTGCTCGGAGTGCCAATCCGGATCGTATTTATGTATGATTCATGAATACGAGTAATTCCATTTTCCGTATTATTACTTTTTTAATGGTAGCACTTTTTTGTCTTTT
This sequence comes from Zanthoxylum bungeanum, assembly GCA_019454045.1. Classification (NCBI taxonomy): domain Eukaryota; kingdom Viridiplantae; phylum Streptophyta; class Magnoliopsida; order Sapindales; family Rutaceae; genus Zanthoxylum; species Zanthoxylum bungeanum. The sequence goes on along the minus strand of SKCR01040109.1, from coordinate 56,509 downwards.
ATACACATATTCGATCTAATTGCGATTAGATATCTAATTACGATTAGATATCTAATTACGATTAGATTGAAACTAAATCTAGTTTAGTGATACGTGTATATTAGACAAAGACCCTAGGATTTACAATGTAGTGCGCAGTTACAACATAGTTTGTTATTGACATTGGGAAGCGCACTATAAGATGTATTATATTTAAATAAAGTTCATGGTCAAGATTTACTAACACATGTCGGTTAGTAAAATCCGCTGAGACCAGTAAATGTCGTATATCGTGACTTGGTCCGATGGTTTATCCCAGTGAACCATGAGTCTCAGGAGACTCATATAGACATGTATGTGTTTATTTGATAAACACTGAACGACTCACTGAAGATTTCCTAATATATGGTACACCAACGTCAATGGGAATCTTCTCGAGTTGAGCGAGCATAGTGGTCCTTCGACTTGAGATACCATAGTGGGATATATGAGTTATCCTCCACGCTTTGATGGCAGTCACGTCACCGATCTATTTAGATCAGACCTTCGCCTGTTGGTTGAGTGTGGACTGATGCTCATGATATCCAGTGCGTATAAAGATAGAATCCGTCAGTCATGTGTACATGGCATAAGCATCCTATATGTGTTTGCGATCTAGTAAATCCATGGCTGTGGTATAACTTCGAAAATCAGTTTTGAGTATTATTTAGAGATCGTAAATTGAAAATCGACTATATTATACCGAACGGATTTGACGTTCTTATCTATATCCCAGGTATAATATGGATAGCCTGTGACGGAAGGATTATACGTATGCAATGACCTCGACTTGCATAGTTTAGCGAGATTATCAGTGGTCGTCATAATTCATTAGTGGGTGAATTATGGACACAAAATTAGATTTTGTGACTGATAAACCTAAACTTAGAGAGTCCCACAATATGAAGTGTACCCGTTGAGCACTTGGGCAACGCGTTATGAATAATACAGATTATTCATAATACTTCATCGGATTAAATGAGTTAATTCGAATCGTTTAATCGGTTAAACGATAACACATGCTTTAGAGGATTTTGGTCATTTAATAATTAATATGTATTTGTATTTGATACAAAGTTTGATTTGATACATATTAATTAATTGTCAAATGAGACTTTGACACATGCCATAAATATATGTATTTGTTATTTAATGTAAATAAAAATACATATATAATAATAATTATATTAATTAATTATTTAAATATTTAAATATTAAATATTTGAATAATTAATTGATAAACTTTTTCATAATTGTTATGAAAAATGTTTATTTATTATTGGTGACACATGTCATGATTTAATTAAACTTTAGGTGTGTAAATTTGATTTGTTAACATAAAGTTTAATTATTTTTAATTGATTTAAATTGCCAAAATGACAATTATACCCTTCCTAAGTCGGCAGCTTCATTTTTTAAAGTAAAAAATTTTTCATTTTGCTTCTAATGGAAGCCTAAGGCCGAAAATCACCTTCCAAAAGCTCTCCAAAAATTCTTTGATGATTCAAGGAATAAAATGAAGTAAAATTCAAGAAAAAATTTAGGAAATCAAGAGATTAAAGGTAATCTTCTACAACCCTAAGCTTGGAAATTAGTTTCTTATTTTCTTGAATTTTTAGAATAGTTCTAGGGTAATTTTTTGTTAAAATTGGGGCTTTTGGTTTTGGTGGATGGATTTGGAAGTGATGATGCATGTGTGAAGTGTTTTGGGTGTTATTATTGTAATATGTATCCAATTTGATCATTTGATGATATGTTGCCATTCTAGAGTGTTATGACCACTCTTGTAATGCCTATAATTGTTCTTGGGTGATTCATGTGTGGTGACTTTGATTGGTGTTTTGATTAATTGGATTAATCTTGAAAAATTGGATTTAAAGCATGAAAAATTGATAATTTTAGCTTCTGAATCAGATCTGGAAATACTGTTCATATGGTGATGAAAATAATGTCAAATAAATGTATTGGATGTATTTTGGGTGTTGGAACAATTGTCGGAAATTGATTCAGAGTTGAAATAAGCGAAAACGGTAAAAAATGGCATTACTAGATGACTTTTGAGCCAACCGGGTGACGGCTACCAAAACAGTGAATTTGTCACTGTTCAGGTAGCCCATGAATTGCGCTAATACTATTGGGGCTGACCTAGGCAGCCCTCATGTGTATTGGGTAGTCGGTTCGGTCAAAAACGTATTTTATGCCATTTTACGGAAAACTGTTTTCGTAAAAGTTTCGCGACATTTCATATATATTTATGTTGCTATTTGATACTGAATAAATGTGTTTAGGTGAAATATGAATGAATTATTCATATTAGATATTGAATAATTTATTCAGTAATTTAAAAAGTTTTAAAATTATGATTTCGCCCGAACATCGCTTCTGCTGCGCCCTTTGCCCAAAACCCCAACACTAATGTCTAGCCAAAACAGTTGATTGAGATGACAGTGGCCTCGAAGATGCAAAAGGCCATTGTCGAACCAGAGGAAGATTTGGAGAACGTCATCGTCAAAATCTCTCACGAGTCGATAGTAATTTATGACCCTTCCAACCTCACAAAGTTTGTCAAGAGGCTCTTACTTGAAGAAGATGAGCATCAGATGGCCATTTAATTCACTCGGCTTCTTGTATTAGTCACAAGATTCTATTGGGACGATCCATATTTATTCAAGTATTGCCCTGATCAGATTTTCTGACGATGCATATCGGACAATGAGATAAGTGGTGTTATTCAGTTTTGTCATTCAGAAAAATTTGGAGGTCACTTCTCATCTAAGAAAATCGATGTAAAAATCTTACAGTTTGGATTTTATTGGCCCACCATTTTTAAAGATACACACGTTTTCTGCAAAACTTTTGAAAATTATCAAAAGTTGGGATCCATTTCAAAAACAAATGATGCCTTTAAATCCCATCATTGTCATCGAAATCTTTGATTGTTGGGGAATAGATTTCATTGGTCTATTTCCACCGTCATTTGGATTCTTATATATTTTAGTTGCAGTCGATTATGTCTCAAAATAGGTTGAGGTGATTCCTTGTCGAAACAATGATCACAAAACTGTGATTAAATTTTTAAAAGAAAATATTTTAAGTTGATTTGGAATCTCTCGGGCTATTATAAGTGATGGAGGTAAACACTTTTGTAACAGGCATTTTGATTTCTTAATGAAAAAGTGTAGAGTTACACATAAAGTTTCTACCTCCTATCACCATCAGACAAATGGTCAAGTTGAACTAGCAAATAGAGAAATAAAATAAATTTTGGAAAAAAAGGTCAATCCAAATCGCAAAGATTGGTGTCTTCGACTGACTCATGCACTTTGGGCATATCGAACAGCTTTCAAAACATCTTTGGGAATGTCTCCATATCGTCTAGTTTATGGAAAACCTTGTCATTTGCCTGTAAAAATTGAGCATAAGGCATATTGGGCTATTAAAGCATTCAATTCAAACCTTGAAAATGCCAGTCATGAACATAAACTGCAACTAAATGAACTTGAAGAGTTAATGAATGATTCGTATGAGAATGCGAAAATTCTTAAAACTAAAACTAAGGCCTTTCATGATAGTCGAATTTCACAAAAAATATATGAAATTGGTCAAAATGTTTTTCTTTATAATTCTGGTCTTCATTTATTTCATGGAAAGTTGAAATCCAAATAGATTGACCCATTTATTGTGAAGCACGTTTACCCATATAGAGCTATTGACATTAAAAATCATATGAATTGTGATGTATTTAAAGTGAATGGACAACATATGAAACTATTTTTGGAGTGTTCAAATTTTCAAAAATCTTTTTTCCTTTCAAACCCAATGTACTGTGATTGATGTCTTTTATTTTATTTTATTTTATATTTGTCTAATTTTCAATTTTTTCTTGAGTTTTTGGAGTATTTTTTTGTTTTCTTTTTTTTTTTCAGAATCTTACACCCTGGTTAAACAGCGGATAACGGTATTTCGTGACTCTAAGTTGGTTTTTTTAGTTTCCTAAAATACTAATACCTTACAATCAAGGCATTGAAGAAACTCTTGCAAAACTCCACAATCAATTTTCTTCTCTCCCCCAAATGCTCTGATGAAAATTTACAAAGCATGCATTGAAAGAATAAGGCTTCTTATGATCCATGGTATTCCTAGTGATATTCGTTGGGTAATTGAAGCAAGAGTTCGCTTGGCAGATGAGTCATCTGACTCATTCATTTCTTACATACCTAGTTTAGGAAAAAACACTTATGTTAAGAAATGAAGAGCTAAACAATTAGGTGTTTGTTATAAATGTGCACGCTGGACGTGCAACACTCGTTGTCCTTATTTAGAAATGGTGTATGACAAACGCAAAGATAAAATTCAATTCATTAGAGATGACTTGAGTAAGGAGTCTTTATATGATATATCATTGACTCTTAAGACGCATTCTAGAGGACATGTTCATCGAGTGATTTGCAATTTGCATACACAATTTCAAAAATAAAAATAACAATACAGTCTCGGGAATCTGATTTTAAAAGACCATGTTTTTCAATTTATAAGAAACTGGATGGGAAGCATATCCCCGACCCATAGAGGGCGTTCATGTCGTTACTGGACGTAAAACCAGAGGAAGATGTGAGCCACAATCACAACTACCGGTATATATTGTTTTAATTTATTGCTTTGATTTCATTTCCTTTAAATTATTGTTTTGATTTACTTTAACTTATTGTTTTGATTTCTTTTACTTTAATTTTGCCGACAATATCTAAACTTTTTTGACTTTCACGATCTATTTTACTATTCATCTGACAATTTTCACTTTGCAGATACTAGTACTTTTATTACTCACCCTTTTTCAGGATCATAAATATAGCTCGTCATTTCTCTCTTCAACACATCCAGATAAGAGAGAGAACAAAATGGAGAAAACTTTAAGACGAAGAATCACTAATATCTGTGTGTTTTGTGAAACTGGCTCTGAAACTAAACCAGAATTTGTTGAGGCTGCAAAAGAATTGGGTAGAGTTATAGTGGAAAGAAACATGCACTTAGTATATGGCGGTGGCAATCTTGGATTGATGGGATGTGTTTCAAAGGCCATACAAAAAGGTGGTAGTTAAGTTTTGGGGATCATTCCAAAACCTTTGGCAGACGGAAACCTCATCGGAAAATCAAATGGAGAAGAATGCATTGTCTCAAGTATGGCTGAAAGACTTACTGAAATGATTAATCATGCTGACATTTTTATTGCTTTACCATGTGGACTAGGCACGCTGGAAGAAATATTCACAGTGGCATCATGGGCGAACTTGAACATTCACCAAAAACTCATTGGACTACTTAATGTTGACCATTTTTTGGATTTTCTTCTAGTATTTCTTGAGGATGCCAAAATACTTGGGTTTATTTCGAAACCGATAAAAGATATCTTCCTAACTGTAAGAAAAACGAATGAAATAATTGACCAACTCTTAGCTTAGGAACTAAAAATCGATTCAGTTCTTTCCAAGTTGATCTGGTCTGATAACGATCATGGCAAGAAGCATAAAATGGACTTTGATCTTAATCTGTAATTTTTCTTTTAAATAGTCGTAGATTCAATTGTCAATTTCACACTAATCAGGTGATGTCTTCTAAACTCTATTTCTTCTTATTCAGACATTGGGGACAATGTCTCAATTTAGTTGGGGATGGGATATTTGACTAGATAGTTTTCATTTTTATGTTTCATGGTTGTGTTTTATAAAAAAAATATTTGTGTTTTTGTGTTGTTATTTTATAAAAAAAGAAAAATGTATCACGTTGTTTTTGCTTTGTTGTTATTTTGTGTAAAAAAATATTTTGTTTTGATTTTCTTTTATGTTTTCCAAAAAAAAAAAAACCACACACAAACTAACAATAAATTTTTGACTACCAAGTGGAATTTTTATTCGGAGATGGCAGTGTAAGGAGTTTTCGCTCCTGATACGTATCTCAATTTAATTTGTAACAAGTTATTTTTGTTTATTTTCTTTTGAATCATTTAAATTTGTGAATTCTTCATAATATTAATTAAATTTGATCTTCATATGCTCATTTGACATGTATTATTAACATACACGGTAACATATGAACATGAGTTGTAAGTGAAAATTTTATAATATTCAGTTCTCTAGTTTGTTGGAGGTAGCACCTAAAGGCAGTGTAATTTGTGTTTTTAAAAAAAACTAAAACTAAAACTAACCATGCTTTTAATTAGTAACCAAACATCTTGCCTCAGTAAACAGTGATTATTTACGTAAAACGGTGGAGCTTGAGTTAGTTAAAAAAAATATTAATATTAATCGAGCTTTTACTTAGTAACCGGACATCTTGCCTCAGCAAGTAGTGATTGTTTACGTAAAACGATAGAGCTTGAGTTTGTAAAAAAAATATGTGTGAATAAGTTCGATTTCGTAGCCTTTCTAACTCGAGCAATTAAGTCCGTATGGGTGTTTTAACACTTAGTGTCTTAAGACCATCTGGTCTGGGAGTCACTATCTCAAAGCTCGTTACATGGGTTAAAGAGAAAGGTTAAGGTAATCAGACACTTCTATTTTTAACATCTGAGATCTGAGCACTTAAGTCTGTAGGTTGTCTTAACACCTAGTGCCCTAAAGCCAACCGGTTTAGGAGTCATTGGTCCAAAGCTCGCTACAAGGATCGAAGATGTATTATTACCCAAAAAAAACTTTTTTTTATATTTATAAATAAACTTCCATTGCCAAAATGGTGTGAATTCTAATATAATTTTAGGATAAAAATATTATTCTCTTTTCAACAAGACATGTGAATATTGTGGGTACAATGAATTGATTGATATCTTATTTTATGTGCGTATAGAGAAGGGTAAAAAGTACATGAGAATTTACTTATTTGATAATTTAGAAAGAAAGAAAATAATTATTGACTTGGATAAGAATTTTTTTAAGTTTTCGCTTAAATTATTAGGGACTAGTAATAAGTTGGTTGGATGTATGATGAATATTAAAAAGTGTACACTTAATAAAAGAGAAACTAATCATTTTACACTTATAATTTCATTAATCCCTTAATTTAGCACATTTGTACAATAATAATAAATTTATGTTTTATATATATTTATTGTGATTTTTATTTCTTATGTATGTATGGAAATAATACCTTAGATGCATAACTAGAAAAATGGACGCGACATTTGGATTTTGGAGACTGAAAACTTGAAAGGACGTTCTAACAGTGTACAATTTCAGAAATTTCAACTTTGCGCAATTTTCGTAATTTGTTCAAACTTTTTACTCCGATATCGGATTGAGGCGATTCTAGTTCCAGATAAAAGAAGACTCAAATATATATAATTTTAATGTTTATAAGAATTTCTAGTTCTGAGGTTTTCAAGGTATAAATTGATGAATATGTCAATACGTGTTGTATGTAATTTTAATTATTATAAAATAAATTAAAAATTAAAAATTAAAAAAATAAAAATGGAAATGGAAATGTCATAATCCACTTTAGGTGGATTGTGATCATGTTTGCAAAATTATCAACAAAAAAATCAAAAAAGAAAAAAGAAAAAAATAAATTAGTAAAAGTTTGTTGTTTGTATTTGATTTAATAATTGAGAGATGAGTACTTCTAATATAAATATAGGTGCACACCTCTCATTTTTCTTCATGTTTTCTTTCAAAGTTATCTTGTAGAATTTGAGAGAGAGTGTCTTGTGTGTCTTAATTTTTAAGCTTTCTTGTAATTTTTTTCTTGCAGTAATAAAATTATGCATGTTTTTCTTCAAATCATGAGTAGTTAATTTCATTCTGCTGGGGTAAAAAGTGAAGCTCTTAATATATTATTTATATTATAATATATAAATTATAATTTGAATAAGTAATTTAAATCTGGATTAATTATTGACAAACTTTGTTACCATATTTATTGCTGGTTTTATTTATTTGACATAATTGAGTATCTAATTGTACATGTTATAGATAAATGTTATCACCGTCTTTATGGTTGATTTTATATATTTTGACATAATTAATTAATGAAGTAAATTAACTGGATAATAATGACAATTCATATATTATAAAAAGTAAGATTCTATATTTTTGAAATATTAAGAGTGGATCTCCTAGTCCCAGTATTTTAATTTATTGTTGCAGTTCAATTTAAAATTTTCCGTCACTTTAAACAAATCCAATATTTTTATTTCACTCGAATTGTTATTTTGTTTTACTAAAATTATTCTATGTGAATCGACCCCAAACTTATCGGGTTATTTTATTACTTCGACACTATTATACTTGAGAGTAAATAACAATTTTTTGAGTGTGTCACCTGTTTTCCTTTAGGGAGATGAATTATTCATGTCTCAAATGGGTAGCATCCTGCCTTTGGCGGGGTGTTACCATTTATTTATTTTTAAATTTAAAATTAGAAAATGAAGTACCCAAATTTAGCTTTCCCAAGACCTGTGACACTTTTATTTTTTATTTTTATTTTTTGAGTGACAAACCACAATTATATTATTTGACTACAGTTATTTTATGTTTTTTGACATGTATGGACTAAATGAAAATTCTATTTTGATTTAGGATTAAATGGGAACGATCTACTCTATTTTAGACTTTTTAAAATATCCCATTAAATAAAATTAGGTAGTGAACTTATATGGAAGAAAATAATCTTGATTATTAGTTGCCAAATACTAATTAATTATGAGATTTGAATAGCGAGGAAAGGAGCTGATTATTTACAAGTATAACAAGAAATTAATTAATTTGGAATTAGTGGTGAGCCCTCCTCACCTCAAGCCTTGTGAATTCAACTACTATTTTATCATTTTTCCCCGAATGATTAAATTTATGGGAATCTATTATATTCGCCTGAAGTGAAGAAGAAGTGAGTTTTATATATATATCGTAACCAACATATAAGGTAATATACGTAATCTTTTATATATATATATATATATATATTTTACAAAGGTGTTTAGATAAGCAAAATAAGCAATATGAATTGATGATTTGCTGACCAAATATGGAGATAATTGATGAGCACAGTTGGAAATTGTTGATTAGAAATTATTTGGTGTTGTTAAATAACAACAATTAGTAATAATTTCATGTTGGAAATTATTAAGTAACAACAAGAGTTGTTAATCAAATAATTAAGTAACAACAAGAGTTGTTAAGTAACAACAATTAGTAAAATGTTAAGTGGGGAACATATGATACACCCATGATGGTAACATTGTTGGAAGGGTTAGAGAAAGTCATTATGCATCCAAATACATGTTATCACATAGTAATCAATGCATGTGATTAAATAGTAATCAATGATTAATAGTAATCCATGCATGTGAGCTAATAGTGACTTGGTTTCCCTCCTATAAATAAGATCATCTGCTTATTGAGTTAAGCAATCAATTAAGTTTGATTAAGAGGTCTCTACAAGTTTAAAGGTATGCAATTGTGTTGTGGTTAATATAGATTTATTTCAATTAGCATGTAAATAAATCTAGGACTAGTAATACATGTATGGTTAGATCCTAAGAGGACAAACATGTAAATATATTAGGGATTTTGTTTCCTAACATTGGTATCAGTAGCTTAAATGCATGTATTCTAGTTGGATTACACAACAATTGCATGAACATGCATGAAAAATGTTGAAAATGCTTCTGTTTTTTGTTTTTACAAAAACGATTTTCTTCCAACTTTGGGCCGTAATAACTCTTTGTAGAAAATTGATAATCGCATGTTCAAATATGTATTGAAAACTAGGTCATGAGATCTTCAATTTGGTATATCATTTGCTTAATTTAGATTAAAATTGAGAAATATATAGACCCTAGAAGTTGGCTAGATGAATCTGTTTTTACCCAGAAAAACACTCCCAGAAGAGCCGTACTACATGTCATCAGTTATTTAGAGGAGAGGACGACAAGTCGTCCGCATTCTGTACGACATGTTGTACGTGTTCCTGGTTTACAGACGACATGTCATCCGGTTTATGTACGACAAGTCATACGCATAACATCGAGAAGGACGACATGTCGTCCGAAACATGTCAACCGACAAGTCGGCTAGCAGTATTAGATTAAAACGACATGTCATACGGCCACCGAACAAGCGAACGACATGTCGTCTGCGCGTGGAAGTAAACCGAGCCTGGCCGGCGCGTGAGAGCGCGTGAGGGCGAGTGGGAGCCCGTGGCAGGCGCGTGGAGGCGCGTGAGTCACTCCTGTGGCGCATGAATGGCGCGTGGACATCCATGTTGGCCCGTGTTGGTCATGTCTGTATCAGTTTGCTTCAGTAATTCCGATCCGTCATGATTAAATGTCTAGTCCTTTTGCATATTGTATTAATCGGCCATGATAAATTTGCTTTATCATATAAACTTTGTGTTTATGTAAATGAATATCTTTGTGATGTTATTTTAGTTAATGTAACTTTGTGTTCATTATATTGATTTTTCTTTGTATTTATTGCAGAAAAATCATGCCGATCAGACAAAAAACTGCAAAAAGGGTTATGACATCCGCCCACAGTGAAAAATTGAAAGACATGTTGTTGATTTGGATAAGTATCGGATGAAAGAAGATGATGATATGATTTCGCATATAATCGCCTTTAATAACATGTTACAAGAATCTATATGGGAAGGTAATTGGATAGGACAAGCGAACAGACTCAGATTGCTACGAAATACTCTCCCAGAAATATGGCAAAAACGGATTATTGATATTTGGAAATTAGTAACTCATACAGAAGAACTATGTGTTCAGTATAACATAGCCATTGAGAGGTTAGCGATTGAGTATCTCCAATATAAGGCAAATCATACCATTTTTCCTTTGATGTCCCGGAACGGAAACGTTGCAAGGATCCGAAATTTGCTATAGTTTCCCATGGTTGTCCAAGATCAATTACGAGTTACCACAAGAATTTAAGGATTCTTATCCTAAGACATTTATTCGTTGGAACACTAGAACCGGAAAAGTTTTAAGTGTTAGATATTAGTTTTTTCTATGATAAAACTATGTTAATGTTTTGTGTGTAATTGTGTTACTTCACGGCATGTAAATATTGTATTTATATGTATGAATGTTTCATGTTGAATTTAATTTATGTAATTAAATCAATGATTGTCATGTACATATCGCGCATGATTAAGATGTTCTAAGAATTTATGTAATTTTAGAAAATGATTTTACATGATTGATTATGTTGATAATATTTTTACATTGGGTAATTGGATGATGATTGGACACATAGTGGCCTTTGACTCAACCCCATTGAAAAATCTTATTAAACATAATTTCTTTCATGATAAAATAAGACAAAAGTATTAACAATTGTGCATGAATGTCTGTAGAAACTTTGTGTTTTTAATATGGCTTCCGCAACAAAGAACATTATTGCTGAACTCAACAAGGGTGAGAAATGAATGACGATAATTATGAAATTTGGAGCATGAAAATCCAATATGTGCTAGAAGAACAAGATGTTCTTGAAACTTTGAAAATGAGCATGGATGAACCTGAACAGGGCACTACGGCCCAACACAGGCGAGACCGAGAGGCTAGAGGCTTATGAGCCTGGAAGAAAAATAATTCCATTGTCGCATTACGTTGTGAGCAGTATGGATAATGACCTAATGAAAGAGTTCATGAAATATGACATGGCTAAGGACATGGGTCCACACTAGCTGAAAAGTTTGGTAGTACATCAATAACCAAACTCAGGTCACTGACAATCAAGTTTGACACATACAAGAAACGCCCTGAGTTTACTATGTCAAAACACTTGAGGCAAATGTCAAACATGATTACTGAACTGGCAGATGCTGGACATGTTCTTACAGATGAACAGAAAGCCCAAGCGGTCATTCGTTCTCTTCCAAATAGTTGGGAGCATATGAAGATGCATTTGACCCACAATGAAAGCACCAAAACCTTTGATGATGCTAAACGTCACCTTGAATTAGAAGCGACCGACTCGCGGCGCTAAGTCAAATACTGAGTGTATATGACAGAAACTAGCAAACCTGAGGGTTTCAAGAAGAAAAGAAAATTTCATGGTGGTGGGTTCTAGTTCGGAGAAAAAAACAAAATTCTTCCAAGCCAGAAAAGAAACAGAAAACCAATCAAAATGGGAAAGGAAAACGTCCTACCAAAAAGAAAAACATGGCAAGGTTAAATGTTTTAACTGTGGTAAGAAAGGTCATTTTGCTATGACTGCACTGAGCCTAAAAAGGTGAATACCTTTCGTGCATATTTAAATGAAATATGTGTTTCAAGTTCAATCTTTCTAACTGAATCTAATCCTTTGTGGACTGTAGACTCATGAGCCACAGACCATGTAGCGAAGGATAGAGATGCCTTCGTGGAATTTCGACGAATTTCACCTGGGGTGAAGTGGATATATGTTGGCAACAACTCACGGGTTGAAGTCAAAGGCATATGAACATGCAAGTTAGTCATGCATGGTGGAAAAACTTTACTACTACATGATGTATTGTTTGCTCCACAAATTCGTCGAAATTTAGTTTCTGTGTTGGTTTTTGTTAATTTAGGTTTCAATTTGAACTTCCATAAATTTGGTGTTGATTGTACTTAGGTACAAACACTATGGTTCTGGTTATTTTCTTGATGGTTTTATTGTATTAAATGTTGAATGTTTTAATCACAATTCAGTTTTTCGTTTGTTACTTCATTTGTCAGTGATGATAGTGATGTAATTGTGTGGCATGCTAGACTTGGCCACATTGGCCCACAAAGAATGAACAGATTAGCCAAAGAAGGCTTTCTGGGAAATATTGAGAAGGTAGAATTGTCAACCTGTGAATATTGCTTGGCTGGAAAAACTGCGAGAAAACCATTTGGAAAAGGGACTAGAGCAGAATTTCAATTACAATTAATCCATTCAGATATCTGTGGTCCAATGAATGTCAGGGAAAGGCATGAAGCATATTATTTCATCAGATTCATAGATGATTTTACATGCTTTAGTTATGTCTATTTGATTGCTCATAAATCTGAAGCATTAGAATGTTCAAGAAATTTATGAATTTAACAGAAAATTAACTAGAAAAGAAAATTAAAGCACTACGCACTGACCGTGGTCGTGAGTACTTATCTGATCAGTTCAGAGAATTATGTGATGAAAAAGGAATTAGTCTTCAGTTGACTACTCCTGTTACTCCTCAACAAAATGGTGTTGTGCGGAAAGAAGAAATAGAAATACTCTTCTTGAAATGGTTAGGTCTATAATGGCACAAACAAATTTGCCTATAACCTATTGGGGTGATGCATTATTAACTGCCACATATGTACTTAACCGAGTGCCATCAAAATCTTGTCCACCACACCATATGAGTTATGGAAGGTCGTAAACCAGATATTCACTTTCTAAAACCTTGGGGTTGTGCGGCCTATGTTCATGTGCGTTCTCACGAACATGGAAAGTTAGGCCCAAGAGGAAAAAAATGTATCTTTATAAGATATTCTGAACAATCAAAAGGGTATGTTTGCATAGGTGAACATGAAAGTAGAGGCGTGACAAAATTTGAATCACAAGATATCACATTTTTAGAAAATGATTTTCCTAAGCATGGAGAGATAGGTCAAGATTTATCTCTATATGAAACTCAAGATCACATGGATCATATGATTGGTGAACACTCGGGTTTACCTAATTCAAGTGGGAGTGATGAGAGAAATTTGAGAAAACATGATGAATTTGTTTCACATGAATCTCAAAATGATGAATTAGTTTCACACGAGTCTCATTTACGTGATCCGAGTGGAGTGAGTACATGTCCATAATGAGTAAGAGCAATGTGCACGATCCAAATGGGAATAATATGAAAGTGAGGAATCAGTTCCACCACTAGAATCCCAATTACGACGTAGTAATCGTATAGGCATTCCTCGACGTCGTTTCGATATCGAAGGAGAAACCTTTATGATTCTACCTCAAGATGATGAAGAACCTAGAAACATAAAGAGAGGCTCTTCAGTGTCCTGCTAAGGAAAAATGGATGAAAGCAATTGAAGAGAGATGGAGTCAATGAGGTCCAACCAAGTTTGGAAATTGGTTGATCTACCCAAAGGACGCAAAGCTATCAAGAACAAATGGGTTCTTAAAATAAAGCGTAATGCCGATGGCAATATCGAAAGATATAAAGCACGACTTGTAGCAAAAGGGTATACACAACATGAAGGAATTGACTACGAAGAGACTTTTTCACCCGTTGTAAGGTTTACTTCAATTCGCTTGGTTCTGGCTATAGTAGCAAGATGGATCTAGAATTACATCAAATGGATGTAAAGACTGATTTTCTCAATGGAGAACTTGATGAAGAAATATACATGGAACAACTAGTAGGTTTCATAAAAGAAAATGAAAATAAGAAAGTATGTAGACTTTTAAAGTCTATATATGGTCTCAAGCAATCGTCTAGACAATGGTATATACGATTCCACAATACAATCATTTCGAATGATTTCACAATGATAGATGAGGATCATTGTGTGTACACTAAGAGAGATAAAGATAAGTTCATTATCTTATCTTTGTACGTGGATGATATACTTATAGCCGGAAATGATAAGGAGTTTGTAAAACACATCAAAGAATGGTTATCATCTAATTTCGAGATGAAAGATATGGGTGAAGCTGCATATATTCTTGGGGTTAAGATCTCAAGAAATCGTTCAAAGAATTTATTATCTCTTTCACAGGAGTCATATATAAATAAAATTCTTGCACGCTTCCAAATGCAGGCTTGTAAACCCATTGATACTCCTATCACGAAAACTGAAGCTTTGAGTCGTAGATTGTGTCCTGAAACTCCACAAAAAAAGGAACAAATGAAGAAAGTTTCGTAAGCAAATGCAGTTGGAAGTTTAATATACGCAATGTTGTGTACAAGACCTGATATCTGTTTCGCTGTTGGAATGGTAAGTAGATACCAATACAATCCAAGACTAGCACATTGGAAAGCAGTTAAAAGAATATTTAGGTATCTGAGAGGGACAACTGATTAATCATTGTGTTATCAAGGAAATGATCTGCAATTGAGAGGCTATACTGATGCTGACTGGGGAGGATATTTAGATGAAAGAAAATCTACCTCCGGTTTTGTTTTCTTGCTAAACAAATGTGCCATTTCATGGAGCAGTAAGAAACAGTCTTGTATAGCCTTATCCACAATGGAGGCTGAATTTGTGGCCTTTTCATCAGCAGTACAAGAGGCTGTGTGGTTGAAAAGGTTCTTGGATCATTTGGGTTTGTCAAATGAAGCTTATGGTCCAGTACTAGTTAACTGTGATAGTGAAGCAGCGATAGCTTACACAAAAGACCCAAAATTCCATTGTAAAACAAAACATATAGATACCAAATATAACTTTGTGAAAGACATAGTTGCACGAGAAGAGGTAAACATGAAGTACATTTCTACGCAAGAAATGGTAGCAGATCCATTGACCAAGCCTGTTCCTAGAGATGTCTTTGTTAGAGATATAAAAACTCAGGGATTGTATATATGTTAATGTGCTTACATATTATGATATGTATTTTTCCCAAATAATGTTTACTAATGTTAATACTCACTGATATTTGTGTTCAATGCTTACATGTTATTATGTTGATACATGTTTAAACAAATATATTATTTGTTAGTATGAGAAGTATGTCGGACAAGTGAATGATTGACCCTCTCACACGCGCAATCGCCTCCATTACTTTGTGTTAATGGGAGATGAGACAAATTTTTAAGCTAATTATCTGAGTGATAATCTAGAGAGCTCAAGCTTAAAAATTATGTAATGTCGTTATGAGGTCAATTTATCTGTAATATGACCTAAGGTGAATAAGTTCGTTTCACCTTACTTGTCTTAATGTCAGATATGAGTTAGACATTGTGTTTGTCTGAACTATAATATGTACGGTATTTTATGAGACATGCGCTCCATGGGAAAAGAGAGAATACCGTAGCACATGTTTGCATACCATGTGTACATTTGTGACTATTGAGGGTAGTACAAGTAAAGATCTCAGTCTTGATATTGTGTGAGACCCTTGAGATTATTTCAATCTCACATTATACCCTTTAGACTCTTGTCTGCTTCTTAAAACTTAGATTTGATGATCGTTATCTTGGAGTGTTACTCAAGGATCATGAGAGATTCGATCCGAAAGGGCATCTCTGGAAAAGCGAATTGAATCAAGGTTGAGAGATTCGAGAAAGGAGAAAGATCATTATATAAGTAATATCACATTAGCTTGTATTCACTGGTCGACCAATTATGTTGTTCTATGTGATCAAACATGATTGTGAATACAAAATAAATATTACATTCGAAAAGAGATCGAGAGAGATTTAATGTGATAAATGATCGAGGATACTGCATACATAATCCACTATGGTTCTATCCATTTTTCGAGCGGCTATATATTACTAACAGATGTATAGCAAGTGAGCTCTCGAAGTATGCTGGTCGCACGGCACAATTGCAAAGTATGAATTATTCTTGTAGAGATAATAAAAACTGTTGATCCCATCATGTGTGAGTGGGAGATGTTGGGAATTGTTGATTAGAAATTATTTGGTGTTGTTAAATAACAACAATTAGTAATAATTTCATGTTGGAAATTATTAAGTAACAACAAGAGTTGTTAATCAAATAATTAAATAACAACAAGAGTTGTTAAGTAACAACAATTAGTAAAATGTTAAGTGGGGAACATATGGTACACCCATGATGGTAACATTTTTGAAAGGGTTAGAGAAAGTCATTATGCATCCAAATACATGTGATTACATAGTAATCAATGCATGTGATTAAATAGTAATCAAGGATTAATAGTAATCCATGCATGTGAGCTAATAGTGACTTGGTTTCCCTTCTATAAATAAGACCATTTGCTTATTGAGTTAAGCAATCAATTAAGTTTGATTAATATGTCTCTACAAGTTTAAAGGTATGCAATTGTGTTGTGGTTAATATAGATTTATTTCAATTAGCATGTAAATAAATCTAGGACTAGTAATACATGTATGGTTAGATCCTAATAGGACAAAATGTAAATATATTAGGGATTTTGTTTCCTAACAAGCACATTAGGAGACTAGATTCAGAAATAATTACCAATTACGGTGATGGTTATTTGAATTACCGTGCATTAAATATTCTGATTATATGAGAGTTGTTACTTTTTAAATAGGGAAATTATAAAAAGTAAGTAAGAAAAAAAAATTAGTATATAGCACAAGTAGTCATTATAATATTTTTATTACTCAATTACCTAAATAAATTTTGTTTGGACAAAATTGCCATTGAAACCAATTAATAACCATAAAAATTAATGATTGTGTGATAGATGTGTGACGACATCCATCGCACAACCATGATGTACGTTCGTCTAAGATTAAAAATTTATCGAATATCTTGTATGTTCTACTACTACCTACTACTTTTTAATAAAATCTTATATATTTAATCTTCATCATTCTACATGTACATTGCCCAAATGAATTTCTTTCTTCAATTTCATCTCTTATTCAAGTGAATTTCAGAGAGAAGAAGATGAAGGGAAGAGGAAGACAGACACAAAAAATTATAATGTTTGCATAAAGAGAGAGGATGAAGAAGAGAGAGAGAATTATAATGTTCTTGTGTCATAAGAGTATTTTGGTCTCTTTATGATGCTATTGACTTGAATAGATTAAAAAAAAATATTATAATGACTATTTGGGGAAAAAAGCCCTAAAATTTGCTCACTTTATATAATTTCCCTTTTAAATATGGCAACACTTTAAATTTAAAGAAGGAAGGAATGAGAAATATGATAACTGATAGGTGTTTATGGGAAATTTTTAAATATTACTAGGCCTAAAAGATATTTTTCCAAGGGATCCGGGCCCAGATTTTGACAAGTGTGGTCCAAGCTAGACCACTGCAAGACCAGGATTGGACTTTAAGAATAATTTTTAAAATATTTTAATAATTATTTTTTATATAAAAATACTAAAAACACTAAAATTTTAATTTTTTTGTGATATTTTGAGTTGGGACTTAAACATTTAATTATAAATATATGTATTTATAATTAAAATTAGATATATTTAATTATTATTTTTAAAAATGTATATTCTGACTCATTGGACTGGGCTGGAATGGGCTTTCCAGGTGAGCCCTCTCTACCCTTGCTCTCTGACACTCTGTGCTAGGAGTGGAAATCAGATCAGATCTGTCTGTCAAATCCGATTGAATTGCGATGAGTCAGTTCGTCGGATTTCGGATCGGATTTTATCCGATCCGTTCTTTTTTTTTCATTAAGCACTTCCAAAACGACATCGTTTTATGCATAAAACCTAAACTAAATTATGTCTTCAATTCTTCATCATCGAGTTGACAGTCGAGTCATTTCAGTTTTAGTCATTCATGGTTCACCACCATCGTCCATTTCGCCCAATCTTCAATCCTCAGTCTTCAATCATCAATTCATCATATTCATCGCTCTTCACTCTTCGGTTTCACTTTCACGTTTCATCAAAATTCAATATCAAATCGCCAAATCAGTCTTTAGTGAATCAGTTCACTCCTCATTCTTCATCTTCGTCTTCGAGTTAGGAAGCCATTCAAGGTTGGATTTTGATAGTTTGTACGTATATATTGCCATATTGGTTGCATGTATGTTTTGATAACAGTCCATTTACAATTTTATATGGTATTTGGATTCTCAAATTGTATTTGTAGATTTCAATAAATATTTTGATTTTTATGTGGTGGGCTTTTTGCTAATTCTGGATGTCTACTTATTCAATGGTTTTGGAAGTATTTTTTGTTGTAAATTCTTCAAATATTAAGTGTTGATGGAGGAAGGACATGTCCCTTGGATGGTACCCCATGGGAAAGGTACACACATGTAGAGACATGTCCTCAAATTTAGAAGAACATACTTCTAGGCTCCAAGTGGTGCATGTGAGGGGTATAACCCTTTGGAGGGTTGCACCCCAAACCAAAGGGTGCCCTTAAGACACTCTTCCATGCCTTTATAAGGAAGCCTTCATGTTCATTCTAAAGAATAAGAATCCATCCGAATTTGTGAGTCTCATATTATTGTTTTTGAGTCAGAGAGAGTTCCTCCATTATCCAAGTTCAATATCTTCTTAAGAAGTGCCCCTTGAAGAAGAGGAATCTAAGTTATCCTGGGAGGACGTTAGCCACAAAACCCGTAGAGCACCGAGACGAGGCTAATAAGTTCTTAAGGACATAGATATATCTCATTTTGGACTACAAGTTTCGTCATTTACCAGGTTTTCTTCATGTTCCAAGTTTTAGGGTTTTTGTCTAAGTTGGCATGTTAGTGTAGATCTGAGTTTGCGTTCTGGTTTTTGATTATTTAATGCATGTTAATTTGGGTTAATGACACTAATTTCACGAACAATCCTAAAAACTTATGTACATTAGTGTTGTTAGATGAAAATTCGCATGCTTTGATAAAAAAATTTCTGGAAAATATAATATGTGCATGAAAAATACGTAAGGGCGTTCGAACGCCCGACGAACGCATAGGCAAAAATTTGAATTTTCATAAGAACATCTGAACGCGTATTCTAACGCAACTCGAATGCAAGCCTTCTGCCTTAGAACGTTTGAACGCGTATTCAAACGCAACTCGAACGCAAGCCTTCTGCCTTAGAATGTTCGAATGCGTCATCAAACGCAACACGAACGTAAACCTTCTGGAACATTTCGTTCGAACACGTTTTCGAACACCACACGAACATAAACTCTCCGGAATATTCCGTTCGAACGCGTTCTCGTATAGGGGTTTTAAGGGCCAAATCCGGTAACGCAGCGTAAACGGTGGAAAATCAAATTTTCCAATTTCAAAATTTTTTTCTCGGATTAATTAAATAAACATATTTATTTAATTATCCAATAATCAAATTATGAAATAAAATTCAATAAATCATATTTAAGTGAATTTACCAAATTGCCCTTACACTTGGTATTTTGTCCATTTTAGTCCGAAATTGATCAAATCAATTTTGAATGATTCTAAATCATTTCTAAGATGAACTTAGCATGTTCAAAACATCAAAACACCAAAAGCAACATAAAACCCAAAAATAACACATTTGGCCGAATGCACCATTAGGGTGCCAAATGGTGCACTTTGTGATTTCATGCTTCAAAACACATCAAGATGTAATCCAATCAACATGAAACTTTATATGCATCATATAAACATCCTTATACACAACATAAATGAAAATCCCTAAATTTGGACAAGGTCTTAAACCTTAATTTTTCAATTTCTTCAATTTGGACAAATTAGACCAAATTGGTTAAATCAATTAGTTCAATCATGTTTCTTTCATCCAACCAAAGTCTCAACACAATGAAACAACTCAAGATCAAATCTAGATCATTTAAGAGTGGGTCAACAACTCTAGATTAGCAACAAAGTTTCCAAAAACTTAAAAGAATACTTATAACTACACTAGTCACAAGCTTCCACCATTATACATGCTCAACACTTTCACCAAACTTCCATTCACCAAAACACAAAGAATAAAGAAAAGAATAACTTAATAACATCACAAGATGTAGCCTGGATCCTAAGGAACATTTTCCTTTCTAATAGTAAGTTGAGAAAACTTACTAAATCCAAGTTTTTTTCCTTGTTTTTCCTTTTTTTCTTCTCTAGCTTCTCTTGTTTCTTTTAATGGAGTTTTTGTAAAAGTGTATTAGGTTAGAAAAGTGAAATGAAATGAAAACAATATATACTTGTTACACAATATGCCTTGGCCGAATTTGTCAAAGACAAATACAAGAATATTAATTTCATTTTCATTTCAAATAAATTTGATCAACTTGATTTAAATATCTAATAACACTTTATAGATATTTTAATTAAGTCAACAAAGGAAACTAAATCATTTAAACCAAATATCCAAATGTTAAGATATTTATATTTTAATTAATTTAATCATTTAACAATTAAATAATTAATTAATTAATTAAATACAAATATATTAAATATATATATAATATTTACATTAAATATAAAATATATATATTCATTTAGGATATTAGTCAAATATCTCAATTTGACTATTAATTAATGTGTATTCAAATTAATCAAGTATTAAATGTAAATACACAATAATTAAGCAAATGACTATCGGGTCCCTTTAGCATAAATTTTGCGTTTAACCTTTAAACGACTTTATAAATAATCAATATTATTTATAAATGTTGCTCTAGTGCACTACGAGTATATTTCATTATTGAGACTCTCTAGATTCAGGTATATCCGTCACGAAATCCAATTTCGTGTCCATAATTTATCCACCCGTAAATTATGACGATCACGGATAATCTCGCTGAATCATACAGGTCGAGGTCATGGCAAATGTATAATTCCTCCATCACAGGTATCCGGATAAATCCCAGAGATATAGATGTAAACGTCAAATCTCTATCGGGATTATCCAGTCGACTATTCTATTAGCAATCTCAAAAAAGAATGTTTAGAACTAGCTTCTAAACTTTACCACGGGCCCATGGTTTTATATGATTGCTAATCATATGGACTACCTATGCTCTGGTACAGAACTGACGGATCCTATCTTGATACACATAGGACACCCTGAGGATCTATCTACACCAACGAACAAGCGGAGGTCTGATCTAAATAGATCGGTGACGTGACTGCCATCTAAGTGTAGAAGATGTCTCATGTGCCCACAATGGCATCTCAAGTCTAAGAATCACAAGTGCTACTCAACCCGAGAAGATTCTTATTGACGTTGGTGTACTATCCATTAATAATCTTCGGTGAGTCGTTCAGTGTTTATCCGCTATAAATACCCACACGTCTATACTAGTCTCCAAGACTTATGGTTCATTGAGAAACCATTGGAATCATACATTACAGTATACGACATGTACAGGTCTCAACGGGTTTACTTTACTGACCAAGTAGTGTAAACCTTGACCAGGAACTGTCTGAGAATGACAACGTCATGATACAACTCAATGTCAGTTGCGACGTTTTTGCAACTGTACCATGACTAGTCATTCTAAGGTCATTACGTCTTTACCGTATTAAAGATACATTATATTATAGAAACTACATATATTATTCATAATAATAATGTTTTACAGAAGTATTCAAAAGAAATACAACCGGGAATTGGCGCTCTGAGCACCAACCCCAACATCTCGAACGCTATAAGAACGTGAATTCTCTGGAATATTTTGTTCGAACGCGTTCTCGAACGCTATATGAACGTGAACTCTCTGGAACACTTCGTTCGAACGCGTTTACGAATGCTACACGAACGTGCACACACTGGCCAGTCTCATTCGAATGAAGATACGAACGGGACACTAACGAAATTGGCTCTGGAACTATTTTAGTTTAAAATAAACTTAGAATATTTTATAATATTAACTTAGCAAAATCATATACTGTAAAACAATAAACTTGGTAGTATTATTAGAGTGTTCAATTATCACAAGCATAAATATAGTGATAAAATTGAAATTTAATTGTGTGTTGCATACTTGGGTGAAAATTAAAAGTGTAATCTTACACAAGTAATTCCATCCAATCTTGGTTGATTAATACACATATCCATATACACATATATATATACACACATTGTATTGTTGGAAGTGTAATACTAAATTTGAATTGCTAAGAGATTCTATTGAGAAAGTGTTTAAAAGATATTCTGTCAAAAAGGTAATAAGAGCCTAAGTGGTAGGGATTTAAGTGGTTACTCCGGACCCCCTCGTCCTCTGGGAATATTCCTTTATTTACTTTTCATAAGAAACCTTAGTCGAAAATTCAAGGACTTGTGTTTATTGGTACTATTGTCCAATAGAACAACGAGTGGATACTTGGTATATCATTTGAACAAGATCATTTGTTGATCGTTGTGTAATTTATCTTTTGTAGACTTATTGACCTCTGTTGGTTTTCCAATTACACATGGCTAGCAGAAACATCACAGTACCGGTCGCTCTTTGAGAAAAATCGGAAAAGTTTGGTGGGGCAAACTTTAAGCAGTGGCAGAGCAAAATGTTGTTCTACCTGACAACTATCCAGTTGGCTAAGTACCTCAAAGATCATCAGGGTCTTGTGGAGGGTGAAATGGAAACAGCCAAGCAACTGCGAGAAGAGACATGGTCGTCTGGCAACTTCTTGTGCAAGAACTACCTTTTGGGTGGACTTGACAATACCCTGTACAATGTGCACTAAGGCATGACTTCTGTGAAGATTCTCTGGGAATCTCTCAAGAAGAAGTACAAAACCGAGGATGTCGGGTAAAAGAAATTTATCGTGGGTAGGTTCCTGGACTACAAAATGGTAGATTCAAGAACAATAATGTCTTAGTTGGGTGAACTGTAATTGATCATTCATGAAATATTGGATGAAGAGATAAAACTCTGTGAGATATTTCAAGTTGCCAACATCATTGAAAACTTGCCTTCATCATGGAAGGACTTCAGGATCTATCTGAAACACAAAAAGAAGCAGATGAGCCTTGAAGACCTTGGAGTCTGATTGAGGATCGAAGAGGACAACATGAAGTCTGAGAAGGCTAGCTACAAGACTATGGAGTCTAAGGCCAACATCGTCGAGGGTGTAAAGGGTAGCAAAAAGAGAAAGAACAGTGGAGCCGATTCTTCCCAAGCTAACAAGAAGTTTAAGGGGAAGTGCTACAACTGTGGAAAAAACGGTCATATGGCAAAGGACTGCAGAAATAAGAAGTCTCAGGACAAGGGCAAGAAAAATAAAAATGAGGCCCATGTCACTGAAGATGAGCAGCTGACTGATGAAATCTCAGAGATAAACCTATCAGCAGTGGTAACTGAAGCCAACTTGGTTGGGAATCCGAGAGAATGGTGGGAAGACACTGGGGCTACTCGTCATATATGTGCTGATAGCAAGATGTTTTCCTCGTATCAGAAGGTCGATGTCGATGATCATCTGACAATGGGAAACTCGTCTACCTCTAGAGTGGTTGGACATGGCACCGTGGTTCTGAAGATGACATCTGGAAATGAGCTTACATTGAAGAATGTTTTGTATGTTCCTGATATTCAGAAGAACTTGGTCTTGGGCTCTCTCCTTAGCAAGAATGGTTTTAAGTTTGTATTTGTTTTTGATAAATTTGTATTGACCAAGAATGATGTTTATGTAGGAAAAAGATACCTCCCTTAGGGCCTTTTCAAATTCAATGTAATGACTGTCAATCGACACAGCGCTAATAATAAAGCTACATCTTCTGCTTATATTATTGAGTCACAAAATGTATGACATGAGAGGTTGGGACATGTTAATTATGATACGATCCGTAAATTAATTAACATGGACCTTATACCTAAATTTGCAATTGATAACCAACATAAATGTGAGGCATGTGTTGAAGCAAAAATGCATAGAATATCATTTCATTCCATAGAACGAAGTTCTGAACCTTTGGAACTTGTACACACTGATGTGTGTGATATGAATAATGTGCAAACAAGAGGCGTTAAGAAGTACTTTGTCATTTTTATCGATGATAGCACAAGATTCCGTTAAGTGTATTTACTGAGGAGCAAAGATGAAGCTATTGAGAGATTTATACAATATAAGAACGAAGTTGAAAATCAACTTGGCAAGAGAATCAGAAGTGATAGAGGTGGTGAATATGTGTCACCATTTGGTGAATATTGTTCCAATCATGGAATTATTCACGAAACTACTGCTCCTTATTCACCTCAATAAAACGGGATTGCCGAGCGCAAAAACCGAACATTGAAGGAAATTATGAACGTCATGTTGACAAGCTCTGGTTTACCCCAGAACTTGTGGGGGAAAGCCTTGCTTTCCGCCAACTACGTTTTGAACAAGCTACCTCACAGAAGATTGGACAAGACACCATATGAGTTGTGGAAAAGTTATGTACCTTCCTACAAATATCTGAAAGTGTGGGGGTGTCTTGCCAAAGTAATGGTTCCTAAACCTAAGAAGGTTATAATATGACCCAAAACCGTTGATTGTATATTCATCGGATATGCTCGCAACAGTAGTGCGTATCGATTCTTGGTACACAAGTCTGAGATTCCTGACATCAATCTGAATATGATAATTGAGTCAAGGAATGCAATATTTTTTGAAGAGACATTTCCTTGTAAGGAAAGACAAAGAAGATAGTCTCTCAAAAGAACTATTGATATTGTCAAGGACAGTGATCAGGTTGACTAAGAGTCAGATCAACATGGAAATATTTGTTGGTTTCTAATATAGGTCCCAAGATCATGAAATCAAACAAGAAACGCATGAATACTTGAAGGAGTAAGGCGGAATACATACTCACATTGAATGATTTTGATGAAATGAAGAACACAAGCCTTCAAGCTCCCTCAAAAACGCAGGGCAGTAGCTCCTCCTTGCTTTGGACTGCTCGGTTTTGGTGGTGGTTGTCTCCTCCATGACCGGCCATTGATGACTCCATGGAAGCTCCAAGCTTCAAGCTTTCCATGCTCATGGAAACACTTCCCTATCACCTTGTATTAACCCATGGTGTGTGCTAGCACCTTATCTTCTTCATTTTGATGGATCAAACCAAAAGAAATGATGAAGAAATCGGTCTCCAAACCGAATGAGAGAGAGAGGATTTTCATATTAACAAAAACCCTAAAAAAACGTGAATGTTAAGGAGAGAGAGAAAGTATAAATGCTTTTTTTTATATATTCCAAAATTTAATAAAAGCATTTACCACCTTTTACTTTCAAAAAGCAAAGTCAAAAAGGTCAAAAGCAATAATGCTTTTCCATCACCTATCACTATTTACATCAAGTCACTTTAATAAAGTGCCTACATGTCAAATCACATCACTCAAAGTGACAAGTGATTTGACGATTGATGCGACTAGTGATTTGACGCTTGATATGACTTGCGTGCCGCGCTCGAATTCGAAATGCGAATGCGCTCGTAATCACACTCGGGCTCGGGTTCGCTAATTCTGAATTAACGAATTTTTCGTCGCGTCGTAATTAAATGATTACGCCTAGCGAAATCACTATTCACGTCGCTAACGAATTAATTCTAAATTAATTCGTTCGCCCGAATTAAAATCCAATTTCAATTCCGCGTCGAAATCCAATTTCGTATAATATATCGAATATATTATTTTATCGATTAATTCCAAATTAATCATTCTCTCTCTTTAATCAATATTTTATCGTAGATAAAATATCTCCGTAATTAATCCCAGATTAATTTTCTCTCTCATCGAATTAATACCAGATTAATTCTTTTTCTCTCTTCTAATTAATCCCAGATTAATTTAGTGCGAGTCATACATCATCGGTGAATCTTTGGGAAGCGACCCATGAGATCCCCGGATATGTTGGCAGTAAATACGGTCGTCGGACTATCCGAACACGTAAGTACCTCGTACTACGTTTATAACGATTTACAAGACAATGTTGGCTTCTAGCAAAGCGCCATGCCTACCCAATTCTCCGGAAATATCCTTACAGGAATATATGATCTATATCAAGCGTAGTATACCGTAGTATTGCGTATTTCTGTCCAGTATCGGATGATCACGTGCTGGGCCTGGGGCTGGAATTGTGTCTGCCTCGTACGAAGCACATATCAGATGTCTGGTAACTAGTCTCTATAATCGGATAAACATTACCTAGTCATAATATCCCGATAGCTCGAGCATTTAAGAGAACGAGTTCCGTATCCTACGTGACCGTCATCTCCACTATGACTGGAGTGATACTTCCGTCTTGACATCACACCCAACACACTACGATTCTCAATATACCCAGAATTGGCGTACACAGAACCGGTTAAAGCCCTAGACGACCTCAACTAAAGTATATCGATTATCGTAAGTATTAGCGGTGCAAGTCTCATGTTAAGACCAAATACACCTACCCTGATTGCAGACTCCCATAGACACATAGTCATACTACCAATGGGATTCCGCGGGGGTCTATCCAGAGCGAAGCTGTTTCCCGTACCATCGGTGAAACATAACCTCCTATTACACTTGCATGAGTATCCTATACCCAAATATATGAGAACTATGCCGTTGTGCCCTCACAAACGCGCACAAGTGTAATACTAGTCTTTTACGTATTTATCGATGTCCAATCTCGATAATACTCTGACTATGGATATTTAACGATTTATCCTTCGTGGACTGATACTGTCTCATATCATTCTCGGTCCAGGAACAAATCATAGGGACCTCTCATCATTTATACATCTAGGTGATCTAATCACAAATGATAAGAGTGCAATCTCCTTTATTACATAGTTAATTTGCACAACAACACCGTGATCTGTACAAATAGTGACGCTATGGGTCATAATTGTCCAACAATCTCCCACTTGGCCTATAGCCAGTCACTCGAGTGTCTGACACCCGAACTATGTACGATTGGCTCAAACTGCTGAGAAAAGCTTTCGTCAGCGGATTTGCATGATTATCGTCTTGATGTGATTTATTCGATCATCACATCGCCACGATGTATGATCCGAACGAATCAGATGAATATGTAAGTATGTATCTGGATCGTTGATGAGACCATTAATTCTTTAGCCTGAGCTGATGCCTAGCTCAGCTGCTAACAGAACTATATCTAATCTAATTAGATATGTATCTGTTGGGGTTGGTGCTGAGAGCGCCAATTCGGACCGTATTTATGTTTGATTCATGAATACGAACATCCCCTTATTCCATAATATTACTTATTTATGGTTGCACCTCTTGTTCTTATATACATATTCGATCTGATTACGATTAGATTGAAACTAAATATGGTTTAGTGATATGTATATATTAGACAAAGGCCCGATAATATATAATGCAGTACACAGTTACAAAGTTAGTTTGTAATTGACATTGGGAAGTTTCACTGCTATATGTATATTATCAAACATAGTTTCTGGTCAAGATTTGCTAACACGGGTCGGTTAGTCAAATTTGTTGAGACCAGTACATGTCGTATATCGAGACTTGGTCCGATGGTTTATCCCAATGAACCATGAGTCTAGGGAGACTCGTATAGACGTGTAGGTGTTTATAGTGGATAAACACTTAACGGCTCACCGAAGATTCTTAATGGATGGTACGCCAACGTCAATAAGAATCTTCTCGGGTTGAGTAGCATAGTGGTCCTTCGACTTGAGACACCACTGTGGATGTATGAGACATTCTCCACACTTAGATGGCAGTCACGTTACCGATCTATTTAGATCAGACCTCCGCCTGTTCGTTGGGTGTGGATCGATCCTCAGGATATCCTGTGTGTGTCAAGATAGGATCCGTCAGTTCTGTGTACAGAGCATAGGTAGTCCATATATATTTAGCAGTCTGTTAAATCTGTGGCCACAGTATACATCGGAAGTAAGTTCCGAGTGTTATTTAAAGATTGCTAATAGATACGTCGACGAGATAATACCTATAGAGATTTGACGTTTACATCTGTATCTCTGGGATTATCTGGATACCTGTGACAGAGGGATTATACGTATGCAATGACCTCGACCTGTATGATTCAGCTCGTTTATCCGTGATCGTCATAATCTACGGGTGGATAGATTATGGACACGAAATTGGATTTCGTGACAGATATACCTGAATCTAGAGAGTCTCAATAATGAAACATACTCGTAGAGCACTAGAGCAACATTTATGAATAATGATGATTATTTATAAATCGTTTAATCGTTAAACGAAAAATACATGCGAACGGGCCGAACCGTTATTTCCTAATTAATGTGTATTTGTATTTAATATATGATATTATTAAATACACATTAATAAATAGTCAAATAAAGGTATTTGACATATATCATCAATATATGTATTTGAGATATTTAAAGTAAATATAATACATATATTTGATATATTTATATTTAATTAATTATTTAATTATTTAATTGTTAAATGATTAATATAATTAAAATATAAATATATCACCAAATGATAAAGTTAGGAAATGATTATAAGTGTTTAATGTTGACTTTAAAGTAAAGGAAATGGTAGTCAAATTGGATTTGACTTCTTTGATATTTGTTTAAAATGTTAAAATTGAAATATCATTTTTCTTTATTTTTTCTTCAAAATTTAGGCCATGACCTTAAAATATAAGAGTTATATTTTTTGGTTGCCTTTGTTGACTTAATTAAATATCTAATAAAGTGTTATTAGGATATTTATGCAAGTTGATCAAAGATAAAGGTGAAATGAAATTGAAATTAATATAACTTGTATTTGTCTTTGCAATTTCGGCCAAGGCTATTTTACAACAAGTATATATTGTTTTCATTTCACTTTCATTTGATAACCTAACACACTTTAAAGAAAAACTCCATTAATGGAAGCAAAGGAAGCTTGTAAGAAAGAAAGAAGAAATCAAAGAAAACTTGGATTTTAGTGAGTTTTTCCAACTTGCTATTAGAAAGGAAAATATTCCTTAGGATCTAGGCTTTAACATATGATGTTCTTAGGTTATTTCTTTCTTTATTCCTTGTGTTTTTATTGATGGAAGTTTTGATGGAAGTGTTGAGCATGTATGATGAAGGAAGGTTGTGACTATTGTAGTTATAAGCTTTCTTTTAAGGTTTTTGAAACCATGTTGCTAATCTAGAGTTGTTGACCCACTCTTAGATGACCTAGATTTGATCTTGAGTTGTTTCATTGTGTTGAGACTTTGATTGGATGGAAGAAAGATGATTGAAGTGTTGGATTTAACCAATTTGGTCTAATTTGTCCAATTTGAAGAAATTGAAAAATTAGGGTTCATGACCAATTCCAAATTTGGGGATTTTCATATATGTTGTGTATTTGGATGTGTATATGATGCATATAAAGTTTCATGTTGATTGGATTACATCTTGATGTGTTTTGAAGCATGAAATGACAAAGTGCACAATTTGGCACCCTAATGGTGCATTCGGCCATGATGAACAAAATTGGAGATTTTGGTGCTTTTGGTGTTTTGATGTTTTGAACATGCTAAGTTCATCTTAGAAATGATTTAGAATCATTCAAAATTGATTAGATCAATTTCGGACTAAAATGGACAAAATACCAAAGTAAGGGTAATTTGGTAAATTCACTTAAATATGATTTATTGAATTTTATTTCATAATTTGATTATTGGATAATTAAATAAATATGTTTATTTAATTAATCCGAGAAAAATTTTTGAAATCGGAAGATACGATCTTCCGCCGCTTCCGCTGCGTTACCGGATATTCCCCATAAAACCCCTACAGTATCGACCCAAATGACTTCTATTGCTGCTTCAGCTGCAACAACCCGCATTTGTTGTTTATTTGGTAACAGTATCTTGCTTGAAATATTTCCAGCTCACTGTACCGTTATTCAAACTTTATAGTACCGTTTGCGACTTTTAGTCGTCTTTATCGGTTATAGGAAACTTGCTACAGTGATCCCAGTCACTTCAAGTTCTCCTTCTCCATAGACTAAGACAGCATCCTTAGTTCTCTAAGATACTAACGGATGTTCCTAACATCAATCCAGTGACTATCACTCGGATTAGCCTGTTTGTGAATCCATGTGCTCAAAGCGTATGATACACCAGGTCTTGTACATTTTTCAATGTACGGTTCCACGGAGAGTATTTCGAAAGCCAAGCTTTCACCGACATTTATTTTATGGGAATATCATTCCAAGAAATGACATATTATCATTATTTTATAGGACAGCCACTGTCAGTGCGCTCCCACTAACCCTCTTATTTACACAAGAATCATTTTCGTTTTGAATTAAATCTTAAATCATTATGATTACATCAAAATGATAATTCCAAGAACCAAATGCTTGCTTCAATCCAATCATGGATCGAATAACAAGCATTATCCAAATGGATTTACCATGGCAACAGGTAAGAGGTTGAATCGTAATCAACACAATGTTGATAACGATACCTTTCTGTTAAAAGCCTAGCTTTATACGTTGGTATGTTGTCATCCATGTACGTCTTCCTTGAAGACTTATAGTACCAATAGGCACAATGCCTTGTGGTACTTCAACTAGTATCCAAACTGGTTGATATACACGGAATCCATTTCGGATTATATGGCACTTTGCCATAATAGGGAGTCGATACATTGTATCACTTCCTCATACGTAGTCAGTTGGTATTCCTCAATAAGATAGACATCTTTATGAGGTGAGATCAGAAACCCATACCCCAGGTTGTTTTCTGACTCTATCCGACTTACTCGGTTCTTATATATTCGAAGATTAATGGTCATAGTTGCATTCTTGATGAACTATTCATGTTCCATTAAGATTCGGTGCCTTGAACAGTATTACTCTGATTTTCATCGAGTTATACTATCCTCCCACTTACCACTGCATATCGGTATTCCTTTTCAGGAAAACCACATGGTGAGCAACAATCTAATTGTTCTCATGTGAGGTGTATAAATACAATACTTATGGTATCCCTAGGATGACCTACAATTGGCACTTATCCTATTGGGTTTTAGTTTGGTATCATCCAAACAAATGCTTAGCATACCCAAATTATCAGGAATGAGAAACCCGGTTTCTTTCCCATTCATATCTAATATGATATCTGTCAAACAGATTATTATGGAACCTTATTCAAAATAAGTTCTTGCACTGTTTGTAGCTTATCTGTTGAAGGAAATGGTAGCTCAGAACGACTCATGATTAACCTTATTATGTCTAACAAAATTCGGTTAATCCTGTTCGGACACACCGTCAAACTGACGTGTTCCGGGAGGAGTCCTCAATGAAAGAATACTATACTCTTTCAAGTATACGAGAAACTTACTGCTTAAGTATTTTCATTACGGTCTTACCGTGACGGTTTAATACTT
The DNA here is from genome assembly GCA_019454045.1 of Zanthoxylum bungeanum. Classification (NCBI taxonomy): domain Eukaryota; kingdom Viridiplantae; phylum Streptophyta; class Magnoliopsida; order Sapindales; family Rutaceae; genus Zanthoxylum; species Zanthoxylum bungeanum. The sequence goes on along the minus strand of SKCR01040109.1, from coordinate 24,583 downwards.
TAGCTGATCTGTTTGTCTATTTCGTGGCGAAACTGTGAAAGTTTCCAATTTGTGTTTAAAAGAAACACATAACCATAACGCGATGCCACATCCGTACAGGTCACGAAATAATCATATCCATCTCTAGCCTAGCTAGACATGGGTCCACTTGCTTCACTATGAACTAGGGCTAACAGATCAGTGGCATTTACACTTTTACCAAGTAAATAGTGTTATAGGCAATTTGCCCAATAAACTAGATTCGTAGACTTTATTTGAATGGAATCAAATCAGTCCTAGTACCCACTCTTCGAAAGTGTGGATATACGAGTCATGTTTAATAGTGTCATTGACAACTATGCCACAATCAGTCTCTTAATTGATCAAATCATTTTGAGCTATTTATTTGTCATGTTATATATTTGAGATATTATTTATATTCAAAATATAAATTATGTTATTCACATCTAATGTGTTTATCTCAATATCATCTTTATATAATAAAACACTTTAGTGTTCTAGAATATAAAGGTACACCCGCAGCGGGTTATACGCGATATAGAGATAATGTTTCTAGTCAAACTAGTTACATTATAACAGTTTCCTAATTTAAGTACATACCCGAAGGTAGTTCCTAAATTCAGGTATCTACAGTTAAAACAGCGACTATCGTCCCGTTTTCAATTTGCAGAGTAATCTCGTCTGAAGTCAGTATCCTGCTTAAAGCATATTCTGCACAACAGTACATATTTATGTATCACACTAAGTATTTAAAATCCAATTTTAATACTAGTCGTGAACATAATTATGACAAACATATTTGAAGTCAGAGCCTTGCTCGTCTTCAATTCCTTCTTAGGATATGTCCTTTTATCTTCCCAGAAGATTATAATGATTTTGCCTTTGCCCTTTTCAACATTCTAATAGCCTTTGGCCAAGCCTCGGGTTTCTAGAATATCGAAGTAAGGTGCGCCTTGCGCTACTTGCCTAATTGCAAAGTTTGAGTTTGTCTCCTTGAGAATAGTCATTAATTCTCCAAGAATTATTTATTGCAATTTAGTATTTCAAAGATCTAAAATAGATCCATGAAAATCCTTCAATTTCATTATCATACTTTAAGGATCTAATCCTTAATTCTGATTCAGAAATTAAGGAGTCTACTTCGACAAGCTTAATGGATTAAGCGCTAAAGTTATCATTACACGAATATTCCAAATATCATATTCCACTTATTTGCTTAACTCCGGGCTTTAGGCATAATTCATTATTTTATCAAATAAAATAACTTATTAATTTCCAAGACCATCTTGAAATTATTCCCAATTTGAAAATTAAAGTCGTTTAAATACATTTTCACCCAGGATTATGTTTTAAACACTAATCTTTCATTTCTATCTTGATTCTAATAGTCCAACTATTTAATCAACGATTTGTGGTACTATTGATTATAATGATTATAATAGTCCAACTATATAATCAAATATAATTTAAATTAATTAACCTCAATTACATTGATTACTATAATCCAATTATAAAATCAACTGTAAACTGAAATTAATTAATTCAAATATATTGATTAATATAATCCAATTATATATAATCAACTATAATACAGTCCAACTGTATAATTAAAACAACAATTTAAATATTAGTCCAACTAACATTTAATCTATCGACGAAATAATTTGAATGAGCGCGTATGCCGAGTAATTGAACGAGTATTGCAAATTCAATTCTTGCCTCCCATTATTTTTCGGCGAGCCTCTAACCCTCTGTCGAGTACTCGGGAAACTGTGTTCCTAGTGGGCTAGGATCCCGTTAAATATCACACAATCTTGACTTTGGCCAACAAATTGTATGATAATTAACTAGGTAGATCTCTAAGATCAATTGGATCCAATCCAATTCCTAGATCCGGTAGGGGGACGTCCAAGTCCGAAACATATATCTTATATATGCCAATACATCCAATGTATTACCTAACCTTTTTCCTCTGAATCAACTAAGCCTTGGCTTTGGCACAACAAACTTAGTGATCCCAGTCAAGCGCGACCCATTGACCATGGAAAGCTTCGTAATCAATGTCGATGGACAAGAAGTGGTCTTGACTTTGGCCAAAAACCACAACTTGGACAAGACACTGATATGGAACAAAGCCTTCGTGATTCAAACACATCTTCGACAGACAATGGCCTTGACTTTGGCCAACAAACCAATGCCGTCTTAGATCTTGAGTAAGAATCACTCAATGGAAGGAAAGACGCTTAATATTATTTGAGGGTTTTTCGCTTGCAAATTGGCAACCAATTTATTATCTTTGTTAAGGTCTCATCATCATACACCCTTAAACATGCATTCTAAACACATAATAAAGCGTATATGAAATAAAATAATAATGATATGCGGATGGATACTTTACATTGATCCTAGATCAAATCTCTCATTTTCTCTCTCCAAAGCTAGCACATGTATTTACTTCTACCCGTTACACTACACTTCTAAAGAAACCTCATTTATATTGAGGGGAATAGGTGAGAAGAGAATACAATGAGAATAGAGGTGATAAGGCTGGACACGCATGTCCAATTAATAAATCAAATTTATTACAATTTCCAAAATTGTCCCACCCGACTAATATCCATCCGATATACATTATTCATGCATCGCAACCATGTATTCATACAAGCATGTTATCAATCAATATAATCCAATTAATTAATCTGATAATTAGTGATCATCCAATGTTCAAACAACGATTTGATTTTTGCTCGAGTCAAACTCGTTTTTGCGAATAAGTACTCAAAGTACGAATTCTTGAATTAAATTAAACTACATAATTAAATCCAATTTAATACGCATTTAATTCTAATTCACTATTTAATTCCAAATTAAATATTACACTTTTATTAACGAACCTTATACGATTTAAATTCCAAATTCAATCGTTATGGGTCTCAAAGCCCAATTAACGTCCAACGTTTATTTAATTAAAGTCCAATGGGCTTTTAATTAATTTCTTAAGGCGTGGACATTTGGTCAACTCGGGTCAAACCAAATAACCAAAATCCAATCCGGGAGTTACCCCATAAATCTTTAAATTAATTTTGGCCCATTAGGCCCAATTAAAAAAAGGTCCATTAAGTCATAATTGGACTTATGGATGCGGTTTTGGGCCTAATTGGATCTAACCAATTTTGCCTAAACCCAACTTTGTACAACAAAGCCCAAAAGCCCAATTACAACTTATAAGGCCCAATTTCCAAAAACAAGCCCAATTAATTAACTTATAAAATTCCAAATTCCATGATTAATTAACCTAAGTGTAATACACAATTAATTACCCAATTAACATTTCTAAAACATCAATTAGCATAATTAATCATGCACTTTAACAACAAATAGTGTCCAACACAATTATTAAAATCAAACCCATTTTACATGCTTTAAAGTCTCTCGGCAATTTGGGGATTTTACGTCCGATTCGAATTCAATCCAATTAATTTCACAATCGACATTAAATCATATTCCCGAATGATTTTCAACACATCCAATGTTCAAAAATCAAAAAATTCCAAGACAATATGGGTTATATGTATTCGGCCAACATAAGCAATTTGAGGAAAATTGTTCCAAACTAATTTTCATCAAATTGATCCAATCAATCCTCAATTAAACATACTTTAAGCATTCTAAATCATCCAATTTCATCAAACATGCTCAAAATCAAGTTTACCCAAATTTGTTAATTTTGGCCAACACAAAATTTGGGGAAAAATGGATCCAACCAAATTTCATGAAATTGAACATACACAACTTCAATTAATCAACATACAAGCATACTTAATCAATCAAATCAACAAAATCATGCTTCAATTGATTTTACCCAATTTGTCATGCCCAAATTTGGGGAAAAATGAATCCAACCAAATTTCTTGAAATTGATCATGCACAACATCAATTCAACCTCATTCAAGCATACTATATCAAACAATTTAACCATTTGATGCTCAAATTGACTATACCCAATTTTAACCCTAACTTTTTCATGCTTGAACTATGCTCATAGAACCATTGTTGGTTTCTAATATAGGTCCCAAGATCATGAAATCAAGCAAGAAACGCATGAATACTTCAAGGAGTAAGGCGGAATACATACTCACATTGAATGGTTTTGATGAAATGAAGAACACAAGCCTTCAAGCTCCCTCAAAAATGCACGGCAGTAGCTCCTCCTTGCTTTGGACTGCTCGGTTTTGGTGGTGGTTGTCTCCTCCATGACCGGCCATTGATGACTCCATGGAAGCTCCAAGCTTTCCATGCTCATGGAAACACTTCCCTATCACCTTGTATTAACCCATGGTGTGTGCTAGCACCTTATCTTCTTCATTTTGATGGATCAAACCAAAAGAAATGATGAAGAAATCGGTCTCCAAACCGAATGAGAGAGAGAGGATTTTCATGTTAACAAAAACCCTAAAAAAAAAGTGAATGTTAAGGAGAGAGAGAAAGTATAAATGCTTTTTTTTTTATATATTTCCAAAACTTAATAAAAGCATTTACCACCTTTTACTTTCAAAAAGCAAAGTCAAAAAGGTCAAAAGCAAAAGCAATACTGCTTTTCCATCACCTATCACTATTTACATCAAGTCACTTTAATAAAGTGACTACATGTCAAATCACATCACTCAAAGTGACAAGTGATTTGACGATTGATGCGACTAGTGATTTGACGCTTGATATGACTTGCGTGCCGCGCTCGAATTCGAAATGCGAATGCGCTCGCAATCACACTCGGGCTCGGGTTCGCTAATTCTGAATTAAAGAATTTTCCGTCGCGTCGTAATTAAATGATTACGCCTAGCAAAATCACTATTCACGTCGCTAACGAATTAATTCTAAATTAATTCGTTCGCCCGAATTAAAATCCAATTTCAATTCCGCGTCGAAATCCAATTTCGTATAATATATTGAATATATTATTTTATCAATTAATTCCAAATTAATCGTTCTCTCTCTTTAATCAATATTTTATAGTAGATAAAATATCTCCGTAATTAATCCCAGATTAATTTTCTCTCATCGAATTAATCCCAGATTAATTCTTTCTCTCTCTTCTAATTAATCCCAGATTAATTTAGTGCGAGTCATACATCATCGGTGAATCTTTGGGAAGCGACCCATGAGATCCCCAGATATGTTGGCAGTAAATACGGTCGTCGAACTATCCAAACACGTAAGTACCTCGTACTACGTTTATACCGATTTACAAGACAAGGTTGGCTTCTAGCAAAGCGCCATGCCTACCCATTCTCCGGAAATATCCTTACAAGAATATATGATCTATATCAAGCGTAGTATACCGTAGTATTGTGTATTTCTGTCCAGTATCGGATGATCACGTGCTAGGCCTGGGGCTGGAATTGTGTCTGCCCGTACGAAGCACATATCGGATGTCTGGTAACTAGTCTCTATAATCGGATAAACATGACCTAGTCATAATATCCCGATAGCTCGAGCATTTAAGAGAACGAGTTCCGTATCCTACGTGACCGTCATCTCCACTATGACTGGAGTGATACTTCCGTCTTGACATCACACCCAACACACTACGATTCTCAATATACCCAGAATTGGCGTACACAGAACCGGTTAAAGCCCTAGACGACCTCAACTAAAGTATATCGATTATCGTAAGTATTAGCGGTGCAAGTCTCAGGTTAAGACCAAATACACCTACCCTGATTGCAGACTCCCATAGACACATAGTCATACTACCAATGGGATTCCGCGGGGGTCTATCCAGAGCGAAGCTGTTTTCCATACCATCGGTGAAACACAACCTCCTATTACACTTGCATGCGTATCCTATACCCAAATATATGAGAACTATGACGTTGTGCCCTCACAAACGCGCACAAGTGTAATACTAGTCTTTTACGTATTTATCGATGTCCAATCTCGATAATACACTGACTATGGATATTTAACGATTTATCCTTCGTGGACTGATACTGTCTCGTATCATTTTCGGTCCAGGAACAAATCATAAGGACCTCTCATCATTTATACATCTAGGTGATCTAATCACAAATGATAAGAGTGCAATCTCTTTTATTACATAGTTAATTTGCACAACAACACCGTGATCTGTACAAATAGTGACGCTATGGGTCATAATTGTCCAACAATATTGAGGCAAATGAACTTAGACGTAGCAAAATAGCTAGAACGTCTAAGTCATTTGGACCAGATTTTCTGACATACTTGTTAGAAAATGAGCCTCAAAGCTATAAGGAAGCAATGTCTTCGACATAGGTAATTTTATGGAAAGAGGCTATCAATAGTGAGATTGATTCAATCCTACAGAACCATACTTGGGAGTTGGTTGATATTCCTCCAGGTTGTAAGCATTGGGCTACAAATGGGCATTCAAACGGAAGATGAAACCGGATGGTTCAATAAATAAGTACAAGGCAAGGCTTGTCATAAAAAGTTATAGATAAAAAGAAGGCCTTGATTACTTTGATACCTATTCACCAGTGACTCGTATCACATCAATAAGAATGCTCATAGCCATAGCAGCTATATTTGGTCTTGAAATACATCAAATGGATGTAAAGACGACATTCTTGAATGGTGAATTGGATGAAGAGATTTACCTGGAACAACCAGAAGAGTTTAATGTTCCTGGACAATAACAGAAGATGTGCAAACTCGTAAAATCCTTGTACGGATTAAAGCAAGCACCTAAACAATGGCATGAGAAATTTGACAAAGAGATGTTATCAAGTGGGTTCAAAACCAATGAGTGTGATAAGTGTATGTACACCAGATCAACTCAAAAAAGATATGTCATTGTATGTCTCTACGTAGACAATATGCTGATAATTGGTAGTAATCATGAAATGATTCAATCTACCAAGGGAGTGTTATCCAGCAGATTTGATATGAAAGATTTAGGAGTAGCTGATGTGATCCTAGGAATTAAGATTTCTAGGACATCAGAAGGATATATATTATCTCGGACTCATTATATTGAAAAGATACTTGAGAAATATAACAAATGAGATCTAAATGTGGCTAGAACTCATGTAGACCTAACTCTTCATCTATCAAAGAATAATGGCTCAAGCGTATCGCAATTAGAGTATTCGAGAATCATCGGAAGTCTGATGTATCTCACGAATTGCACACGACCTGATATCGCTCAAGCTGTGAATAGGCTTAGCAGATATACGAGCAATCTGGAACATCTCCACTGGAAAGCCTTAGTAAGAGTTTTGAGGTATCTGAGAGAAACTTCAAAATATGGGCTACATTATGCGAGATATCCTGCTGTGAAATGGCTTCGAAATTTCCTGGAGGATTTCCAAGTTGGCCCAAACTGGTGCCAGCGATAAGCATACATTATGATAGTCAATCGGTTATTGGGAGAGCCCAAAATACAATGTATAATGGTAAGTCTCGACACATTCGTCGGAGACATAATATCATACTTCAACTGCTCTCAAGTGGCATAATATCGATCGATTATGTCAAGTCAAAGGAAAACCTAGCGGATCCACTTACTAAAGGTTTACCTAGAGAGCAAGTTGAGAATTCATCGAGAGGAATGGGCTTGAAGCCTATAAAATAAGAATTGTTACTGTGGAAACCCAACCTAGCTGACTAGAGATCCCAAGATATAGGTTCAAAATGGACAACTGAAACTTTGTGCAATTCAAAACAAGCACTATAGATTTTTGTACTCTTTCCCATTCCGATAATGACGCAGAGTGCTGTCTGTCAAGGTTAGGATAAGCTAAGGCTTTTAATGGTCACTATATTAGGAGATGAGTCCTAATGGGGGTAAAGACAAATTACATCTTCATAGTAGATCACATATTTCAAGTAAGAAGTGAGGTCGCTTCCATGGGATTTTACAGGCTGATTTCCCTAAAGTACTTGATGAATCCAGGACCACTGTTAATGGCTAAAATGAACACAACCGTAGAATGGAAAATGGTCGAAGTAAAGCTGTGTGTTGGCAATTGTCTTGGTTTACACCAACGGCAGAACAGTTCAAGACAATGGGTCACTGGTTTGCCAAGTAAATCTGATTGTCATTCACTAGGAAAGGTTCAAGGCGAAAACTACTTATTTCGATGCAGTTTTAGTTCACAGAAACTCTCTCAAATGTTTGCATAAATATTGGAGAATTGTGGAGGATTGTTGTAAATTCTTCAAATATTAAGCGTTGATGGATGAGGGACATGTCTCTTGGATGGTACCCCATGGGAAAGGTACACACATGTAGGGACATGTCCTCCAATTTATAATAACATACTTCTTGGCTCCAAGTGGTGCATGAGAGGGGTATAACTCTTTGGAAGGTTGCACCTCAAACCAAAGAGTGCCCTTAAGGCACCATTCCATGCCTTTATAAGGAATCCTTCATATTCATTCTAAAGAATAAGAATCCATCCGAATTTGTGAGTCTCATATTATTATTTTTGAGTCAGAGAGAGTTCCTCCATTATCCAAGTTCAAGATCTTCTTAAGGAGTGCCCTTTGAAGAAGAGGAATCCAAGTTATCTTGGGAGGACATTAGCCATAAAATTCGTAGAGCACCGAGACGAGGCTAATAAGTTCTTAAGGACATAGATATATCTCGACTTGGACTGCAAGTTTCGTCATTTACCAGGTTTTCTTCATGTTCCAAGTTTTAGGGTTTTTGTCTAAGTTGGCATGTTAGTGTAGATCTGAGTTTGCTTTCTGGTTTTTGATTATTTAATGCATGTTAATTTCGGTTAATGACACTAATTTCACGAACATTTTTAAGTATAAATTTAAGTGTATTCAATATTTTAGACTATCTAAATATTGAAATTTAAGCATTTTATATGTTTATTAATTGGAATGGTTTCTGGATGTATTCCATATATAAATTTATGTTTATTCCATATGTAAGTGTATTCCATATATGTTTATTAGTTGGAACGATTTCTGTATGTATAAATTTATATGTTTATTAGTTGGAATGGTTTCTGGATGTATAAATTTATGTTTATTAAACATATATGTTTATTCCATATGTAAGTGTATTCCATTTGTAAGTGTATTCCATATATGTTTATTAGTTGGAATGGTTTCTGGATATATAAATTTATATATTTATTAGTTGGAACTTGGAATGGTTAGTGGATGTATAATGCAAGTTATATGGTGTTGAATGTGTTACCTGTTAGATAATGCAAGTTATAGTTGGGTTTTTGGTTTGATGATTTTACTGATCTGGCCATCTAGGTGTTGGCTTATTTTGACATTTTTGTTTGAAGTTGTTTCTTTTGTGCAGATATGTGTGTTGATTTGGGTTGCTGTTGTTTGAGAGTGGTTTTGTTGATTTTTGATGATTTAAATTGTCGAATTTGTTAGTTTTGTTGGGTTTTTGTGGGATCAGGAATTTTGTTATTTGTTAGGAGCTGTGTTGGGTGTGATATGTAGAGATTGTGTTATTGTTGTTTGATCATTCCTTTATATTGAGATTGTGAATCTGACCTTAGCATTTTTCTAAATGCTGCTGCAATGTAACTGAAAATAGGACAGATAGGTTTTGTTTGATTTTATAGGGAATTATATCATAAGTTGATACTTGAAATGATTGTGCTTGTATACTTTGTTCTCATGCATTGGTATTGAAGTTTGTTATACCTGGTCAATACTAATTATAGCTTTCCAAATTATTTTTAGCTGATTGAGAGAATACAACTGTTTATAAAAGTTCGACTGAATTTCCTGCAAAGCAAAGGCAATGTTGTTTATAGTGGGGGTTCTTCCATGTCCTGAACTTGAAGTTAGATTCGTTAGCAATGTTGTTTATAGTCACTTATGTAATGTCTATTGTAACGGTTATTATTTTTTTTGGGACTGAATTTGTTAATTTAGGAGTTAAAAACTTATGATGTTGTAATTCGGATCCGTTATCAAATCAAACTTATCCGAATTGTTAACGAACTTGGATCTTTTATCAAATTCAGATCTTTTATTAATTTCGAATCTGTTCTCAAATTCGGATTCGAATTCGGTTCGATCCGAATCCGATAGTGCCCAGGGCTACTCTGTGCATTTATAACTAGTAACTCATCGCGTATCATAATTTGAAGTTGATGGTGTCAATAGTGTATTCATATTTTGTTCATTTTCCTATATCTTTTGATTTTTGAATAAATTTCACAAATATCTGGAAAAAAAATTTATTCTGATAAACTAATATTTGGAGTTAATATTACAAGAGTATTATCTAAAATATTTCATCTAATTGATGTGTCATTTGTTGTTTCCATTTTTTCTTTTCTTTTTAATGCACCATCGCCTTTAAAAGTATTTTAAAGAGATAATATACATATATATATATATATATATATATATATATATATATATATATATATATATTATATCCATCATGTATTGCATTCTTAATTTTTTTTTTTTATCAAAATAAATAAATTAATCATAATCTCACAAGTTCTTAGCGGATTGAAATTGAGTAATAAGTAGATGATTTGTCTGTATAGGGGGTGATAAGCTTGTCCCATGAATAACACAAATAAATTATTTATAGTATCGAATGTTAGTTCTGATATCCTCAAAACACAAATCCATCATTAAATAATATTATAATGAAAAATATTTGAGACCCTGGACCATTATGGGAGGCTAAAGTAGAAAAAGATGTGAAATTAACGACCATGTTCGTATCAACAGGACACTATTACCTAAATGGCCATCAAAAGGTAGAATAATTAGATTGAAGAAGACAAAAATATTAATTTATTAATCCAACGAAACCATAAGAATGTGTGCGCAGGTTGGATTGGGCGGATAAAGGCCAATATTTCTATCCAATCCGCCACTAGCTCGTTGGGAAAATTTCAATCCACCACCAACCCACCAAAGTCTAAATCTGACGGATTGGTTACAAAATTTGGCGGTTTCAACTCAACGGGTTAGGCGGGTTGGCATTAACAATAATTTTTTTTTTTAGTTATCACAAACTACAATTTGTTATTGATAATCTCAAAATATAACTAATGCACACAAAAAAACTAAAGCTAGATTTCATTGAATAATCTCAATTCCAACACAAACATAAAGTCAATGAAAAAGAGATATATCATCTCTAGCAAAAGTAGACTTTGCCTTACAACTTAGGAAAATAAAAAATAGTAGAATTAAATCAACGAACTCAAAGTCTTGAATCTTAACATACCCAAAGTCACATCAAGGATTCAAAATAATAACATACCAACATTACAAATAAACCTCAAAATGGTCATAATGTAATCAAATTAAACCCACTGAAAATAAACTCAATTCTAACAAAAGTTCTTAACTTCATCAATCAACTTCAAGCTTGGTACCAGTTACCACTCCAATCAACTTCAAGCGGGCGGGTTGGGTTATAGGGGGTTGTCAATTTTTCAATCAGTAACCCAATTCAATCCGAAATTTTGGGGATCTAACCCACCCAACCCAAACCACCTAACTTAATGACCCGCACATGGTGGGCGGGTCGGTTGCGGATTAGACGGGTCGGCGGGTTAAGCGGATATTTTGCACATCCCTAAGAATCACCAGTAGTATCTCTCGGCCCAGTTGGTAGAATTGTCATTGTTGAAGAAGATTCCAGTTTCAGTAGGTTTCCAAAAGCAATTCCCAGTATCATTACACAAAATATACTCACTCTGATCGAACACATCTATTGTTCTATTTTTGTCGGGACCTCGTTCATGTTACACCAAAAATGCGTAGACCCGAACATGGCCACATTGAAATGAAACTTGAATTCCTCATTCACTGCAAGAGTGTGTTCTCCGAGATCGTCATCTTTTGAATTACAGTGAATCACTAGAGGATAATCGTTGTTTTTGAATCCATTGATTATGTGAACCTTGTACTTGAATCGAATTAACCGATTCACTTGTGAAGTTGCTTGTGTTTCATATATGTAATTTGCCAGGACAAGTAAACAGAACAAGCCGTATGTAAACAGAACTCATGTTTCAAATGGGATTATATTTTGTGAGCTGACCATGAATTGATTATTTAAGATACCAAAGAAAATTAGGTAATGAACTTTTATGGAAGGGAAAATAATCTTGGTTCTTAGTTTCCTAATATGAAATACTTATTTGAGTTTTTTTTCCCCCTTATACTGGGAAGGAAACTGATTAATTACATGCGTAATTTGGAATTAGTGGTGAGCAACTCTACGCCCCATGCGGTAGCTGATTTCCAAATTTTGTATTCTCTTTTAATTTATTTCCATAATTCTCGTCTTATATTTCAAACAGAACATACATACCCCATCTAAAAAAGTTGCTTTCCATGTATCTTCTGTATTTAATCTTATTTTTATTTCATCCATCTAAAGGATCACCACTTCTCAATTGCAATACCAAACACAGCTCAAAAATATAGGCCAACTAGTAGCGAGACCTATATCTCGGGAGATAGGTATGCTTTTATTATTAATATTTGAGGAGATATATATTAACCCCACCAACATTTTTGAGAGGAGATTTGTTCGAGTTCTACACTGAGGACTCGAACTTGTACTTGTTGAGAGCAGAAGCCCACCACTAAGCCAAAGCCTCGGTAGCCCCACCATTTTAACTAAAGGGCAATCTGATGTATGTATGTATATGGCTTCTTACTGCCAAGGGCAAAGCTAAGAAGAATCTATCCTATCTCACTGTTACTGTATAAATATGTTTCTGTTGAGGGGAAGTGAGAAGTGACCACAGGTCTCCTACGAGAACAGACAAAGTTATCAGTAAAGCTTATTTTATATCTACAAGCACATAGCGATTATTATATTCCTCAAAGTAACAGTATCAGATAACGCTTACGGTCATTTACATCAAAGAAACATATAAAACATAAGCACTCTAAATTATGAAGGATTATTAAGACTCAATGTTTAGCATCTAGCAAACTTGACATGACCTGTACTAAGTACTAACCACCTCAAGCAGGGGACCTGTGCCACCGTCCTTGTGGGCATCAGGAACACTGGAGTAGCAGTAGAGGGCGTTGGACATTTCCCAGCTCCAATCCTGTTTCCTGGAGACAAACATATGGGGCCAGCGGTTTATTCTAACATAGTGCTCCCTAATCTTTCCTTCACCAACAAAACTAGTAACAATTGAGTAACAGCATTCATGCCCGCCCCATACCTTGTCACCAGGATCTGCAGTTTGACTCCCATCTGTATGAAAGTACCGGTGCATGAGAGGGCTAGTGCCCTTCCAGAAGGGGTCAAGATTGCGCCAATACTCCGGTGCCACCTGAAAGCAATATGGCATTCATCAGATCAATTGCTCACTTTGGTTTCTATTAAAAATACTAAAAATTAGAAGAGAACATGAATGCCATTAAAATTTAAGGTAAAAATAAATATCTTGGGAATTAAGAATTAGCAGAAAGCTACAAAATAAAGGTCATGACACTCAACAGAAGCCTTACTAATTTGATGCAAGTTAAGTAATGTTCAACATACAATTATCATTTACTCAAAAATATGAAACTACTTTATCAGTCAAGGGAAATAATACATGAACGAATGCGTGAATTACAAGCAACACCTTACAAATAGGCAGATTATAATTCACAAGTTTCCATTTCTCCCAAGATTTCATCACCAAGGCTAGATGTCATCAAACAAAGCTTTTAAACTATCCAATTATTAACTTTTTCTATGTTCACCTATCAAGCTCATACAAGTTCTAGTTATTTTGGCACCATTTCAATGACCAGACTGAAATCAAGAGGTGAGTCACCTGACCCTCTTAACAAAGTATAAAAACCACCATATTAGAAATACATACCTTGTTAAAATGAAACTCCCAAACATGATCACAAAGGTCTTCTTTCATGATACGGGTCTAAGAAAATTAAAAAAAAGGACATAATAGTTAGTGAAAAAAAAAGCTTGTGCACAAGTGCATACCAACTGCATTTTCTTGTGTGCACATGCGAATGAGGAATCAAATGAGACATGGGAGAAACCAATGGAGATTGCTTAACACTCACACGTTTGCCATCCATGGTAGACAATGAATATGCGGCTCGCTTTGGTAATCCCTGGACTAGAGCCAAACGGGGTATGTGTGCTTTCCCAATCCACAGTTCCTCGCACTAAAATGGACAGGAAACTCAAGTAAATTATCATCTCTCTTAAAAGTAGAAGCGTTATCGATTAAGTTGCTTCCAGAACAGAAAAAATCTAAAACAGGCAGAGTCTGTCTTCTACTCTTCCAGATAAATTTCAAATACAGGGAAAAATAATCGAATTTGAACTAAACAATACTTCAGAAGTCATGCAATCATAACAAAAAAAAAAAAAAAAAACTTAGCAATAAGACAGCAAAAGGCCACAAAGGTTTTGACATTTCAGTTTTAAATTCATAGCACAAAACTCACCAAATAATGCTCTTGAAGCAATATGGGAATTTCCAGTCTAAAAAACTACGCACACAGAACTCCGATCGCCAAGTTTCTTGTGGAGAAAGGCTTAGGCAAAAAAGACATGAAAAGGCCGGAATTGACACAAAATCTAAAAGGCCGCAGACATGACCACACAAAGGGCCAGCTAGCTAGCTTCTAAAATATACATGGTTGAACTAAAGCCAATAAGCATTCTTCGCATAAATATTCTACTCTCTTGCTCTCCCTGGCGAGCTGGTTGATCAGGGAGGCTGCAAACAATATTCTACACTATTTATCACACTATTCTAGAATCTATCATCCTGTTTATTCTCACAAAGACACAATAACCACAGGAACATCTGTAAATGCAACTCCCCCACTGATTCACAAAACAGACACTTGCGAGGAAATCATAAGATACCTCTCCCGGTTCCCAACATTCTGACTAAATTGAATGGAAAAATGAAAAATAATTATAGACTAAATAAAACTAACAGTTGCAAAGAGCCAAATCAAATGGAACCACTACATTTTCCCAAAACAAAAACCCAATTGCGAAAAATCCCATCAAGGCACGAAATTGAAGTATTCCAATTTTTTATAAAAATTCTCCAGAGAAAAATTAAATAAATATAAAACAAAACAAACCCATATTCAAATGCAATAAAGGGAGTGGTTTTTTTTTTTTTTTTTTTAAGAAAAAAGAAGAAGAAATTAACCTTGGATGCCCAAAGCAAATCGCTGGAAGCGACACTGTGCCAAGCACGGGATACGAGGAGAGAGAGTGCCACGCTGCGTGCGTCGAGGTTCTTAAGTATCATCAACATTATGTCTCTACCAAAAACCTCAAGTGGGTCCTGCAATAATAATTCAACTTCTTCTTCTTTTCTTCTCTCTCGCTTTCTCTTATTTCTCCTTTTCCTCTTCCTCTCCTTTCCTTTCTGCTCAAACTCCACCTCCTGTAAAACTGCGCTGTTTTGGAGTTCTTCCATTTCCTGCAGTTCCACTTCCATTCAGCGATGTGCGACCGAGAGAGAGAAAGGAAGAGGTGCCGAGGTGGCAGTAGGGCACGTACTTCAGGTGTGGTCAAATATCGTTATGTGATTTTTTGCGCGTCGCTATCTCCCACTTGGTATTTTTAGAAATTATCAATTTTTCACATAACATCGGCTACTAAAGTGCTCTTAGTTTTTTTATTCGAAGTTTAAAAGTATTTCATTTTCACTCCAACATTAATCATATTAGAATTTTTACTAATATTATAAAGATGGTATCAATTTTCGGGTGAAAAAATGAACTTTTTTTAAATTTTGGCTAAAAAATATGTCACTTTAGAAGATGTTGATAAAATTTAAATGAAAAAATTGTGAATTTTTAACTATTTATAATAGTTTTTATATAAAAAAAATTTAGAAAATTGCCCTTCATCAGTCATTTTGGGGTGAAAATTAATATCTCCAATATGTAGGGATGATATTGGGATTTAGATTTCTAAGATCTTTCAGATTCAAATTCGCTTGATAAAAGTACTCTTAAAGTGCAAATGAATGAGAAAAACAATTCTCGACATAGAAAATGACAAAACAAAATATCATATAGCTCTAGATGATAAAATACATATCTAGATACGTATGGACTCAGATCTGAATCCACATTACATTTTATAGATATGGATGCACGTATTATCTATGTGGATTTTCAAATATCGAAATTCGTAAAAAATTTAGATTTAGATTTTTTTTTAAATATTCAAAATAAAATAAACAAACATCCACAATTAAACAATTCATATTCTATTCAAAATAATCTAAATCTAAATATTAAAAAAAAATTATTTTACTCCGGACAAGGATTTTTTTTTATTAACACGGATTCGGATTTTTCGAATCAAGATTTGGATTGTTTTGAGTAAAAACTATCATCCCTACATATAGCTATGAGAGACATTAATCTTCACCCTAAAATGACTTATGGAGACCAATTTCTAAATATTTTTTCTTACAAACATTTGAAAATTCATAATTTTTTCACTTGAAATTTACCAGTATCTTTTAAAATATTCATTTTTTTCACCTGAAGTTGGGGGGTAGGCAAATGTCGGTTCGGTTCGATTTCGAAGTGAACTGAACTAAACAGAAAATCGATCGGTTCCAAAACTTAGGAACTGATCGAAACCGAACTGTAAAACCAAACCGAATTGGTTCTGTTCGGTTTTAATCTTTTAGCCTAAGTTTTTATTCGTTTCGGTTCAAAATCGAACCGAACCGATTTTTAAGAAGAATTAATATAACACCCCACCAGAGACAGGATGCTTCCGGCAGGAGACAGGATTGACCCATCTCCATAAGCCTCTGAATTTACCGAAAATTCGGCATGATGTATCCTAAAACTGGACAACCTGGATCGCAGTCCAACATCAAACATAATATAAGAAAACATCAAACTAATAAAAGGACCTCAGGTCCACACAAAACTCATCAAAACCACAACCTAAGGGCTCTGTGCCCACATCATCTATCAACACTCAAGGGCTCTGTGCCCACAACATCATAAACAATTAAAACCTTAACTTATTAATACAAACCACGTGCTCAGCACGAAAACAACAGAACGTGAATCACAAATCCTATGCTTCTAAACCTTTTCCAGGACACTTGCGAGGGTGACTGCCGCTTGGATGATCCACGTCTCGAACAAGACTTCAAAGTTGAAGTAGTTGACCTATCTGGTAGCCAACCTGCAAAACTAGCAACTGGTTTGGTGTGAGTTATTAAAACTCAGTAAGTAACCATGCTAGTATAATAACAAACAAGTCAAGTATAAACTTCAAACAATCAAATAAATCAAGCATGTCAGCAGTTTATCGGGATTACTAAATTGTTACAGGTTCAGATTTTATTATCTTGTTATTATCCCTTATACTTAACCAATGTTAAGCTTTCATATTCACATATCTACATATGCGCTAATCTAATAGCTAACATCCAAATCATACAAAGCAAAACATGAATACCATAGAGTGCATCATTTAATATCAAATACATTTCAATCACATGAAACATGAAGTCATACATATATACTTTTATCACAACTATCCACCTTTGAAATATCATCAAATCGGCAACTCAAACAAGTTGTCTTCTATTCGGATACAACTATTTTCAATACCAAAACAAACTTACTTTAACTCTTGATAAACTTTCTTTAATACCAAAAACCTTATGATAATTTAACATTCGTATCTCTTTCACAATATACGTATATACAATACAAACTTAGCACATACATTCTATAGCATCTTATGGTCACACTGATTCACATATCATTCTTTCATTCCAAGCACATATACACCATCCATACATATCACATGATCTACCATACATACACATATACTCAAGCATACGCAACACTCAAGGCATCCAAGAACACACAATCAAGACAACACATACAAATGAGCTGGCTCACACATACAATGCTCGTACGAGACTCATTACTTATTTTAGAATAAGTATGAGATGAATGTCGTCCGAACAGATTCCTAACCAACTCGACTGCTATACCATGAAACTATCAACCAATTAAACATATACGCATAAGCACATATCACAAATCATAACTCACAGCACGATTTCTCATACACAAACATATACATGACAAATATTGTTTTATCACTCAGAAGCGCCATACACATACGTATATATATACATCAACATATGAACACACTCGTTACTTCGAATTTTGATACCCTGACCTTTACATTCCTCACATTCTTTACTTATCAATAACAAACTTGTCCCAATGACGCACATGTACACTTGCTAATGCAAATTCAGAAATCATGACTTATTCTCTTTACCATTATATATCCAAATTGTCCATAGTTTATCATCATTTACATGTTCAAATTCATGTACCGACGCTTATGCATATACCTATTCATTTACATATACAAACATACTGTTACATATGCATACTCATTCATATATACCTATGCATACAATTTCAAATTCATATATGAAAACATATTTATAGACATTAACCTCATCTTACTTCGTATCAAAACAATAACATAAACACCCATACATGTGGAAGTCGATTACCTTAACCATATGTAATCTCGAACTCGTTACTCCAAAATCAGTTTTTAACTTTCTTCTTTCATCCTTTAACATTTCAACCATATATATATATATATAACATGAATTCACCAACTCGAGTTCTCATCGCATGGGTTACTTACCTGGCTTCGCGAGCACTCCAGGTTCTAGTCACATCTGTCAAAATAAATGGCGAAATATCGTCAGAAACACGTCTTACGGAGTTCTCGACTAAACTACGATAAAATTTCGGATCTTTCCCGGACAACCAAATTAAGTCCGATTTCAACACTTTTAGTTTCAGTATTCTTAAAACACCATTACAAACTATCCCAAGCCACTAGTTTACCTAAATTCTCGGTTTACGCATTTTTGGAAAATCTTCCAAAAAATTTCCGCAAACGCTACGAAAGGATCCCGAACCCTCCGAACCTACCCGGATTTATCTAAATGCTATCTTATCATCACATATGACTCATATCCATCATTACGATCAAAAATATATTAATATACAGAAAATCCACTTTTACCAAAAACTGGCATAATCTATCGGATCGATCTAATTCGTTCCATTTTCACTCGGATTCTACCGAATGCTCATATTCAATATACTAATACACAAAAAATTCATTTTATATCATTCTGCTACTCTACAAAACTACTGGATGCATCCGAACATTTAACGGAAAACTTGAAATTTTCAGATTTTTACTGGGAGGTCTTACCGAGATTTCGAGGCCATATACTGACTCCAAACGATCCCACGAACGTGCTGGAATCGACGAAATTCCGATCGGAGTTACTGTTTATCGTCAGTCACTATTCATCAGAATCTTCTTCTCTCGATTCACGTGCAACCGTGTACGGAACGGAAAATCCGTCACTGCCAACTTGTAGTACTCTCCGAGAGCTTCGATTTTGCGGGTGGCTCGGGTCGTGAAACGAAGTGACGAGCCGGAATCGGCAAACCCATTTTCGCGCTTTCCTCTCCTCTCTGTACCGTCGTTCGCCGTCAATTTCACAATCGCCGACCACCACGAGACGCGTCGTGGTCGGACGATCACGATGGCGCCGGTGCGTGCCGCCGTCGACGGCCGGAGGGCCTTCCGCCGATGCCAACTCTCTCCCTTTCACGTTTTCTTTCTCTTCGGGTTACTGTAGCTAAATGATGAAGTTTTGAGGTTTCTTTGGTAATTAACTGAAATTCTGGCTTTAATAACAAATTTTCTAAAATTTGCACAAAGGTCCCTGAACGAAATTGCAACTTGGTCCTTAATATGGTTGATTCGGCTTTTAGCAAAATTGAGGCCATTCTGCTCAAAATTTCAAAAAGTGTTCAACATGAAAGTTGTTCGTCTCGGAAAAGCGAGTCTGATGGTTCAAAAATCAACTCAATCGGAGTTCGTTTGCTATCTTTATAGCTGAAACAAGTAACTTTTACGCGTAAAATGATAAAATCGGAATTTGCGTAACTGGTTCTCGAAACCACGGGTTTTCCAACGCGACTAAGCTTCACTTTAAAATGTTCCGAACTATTTCCCAATACATAAACTCCGATTTTTGATTATCATTATGTTCCAAATACTTATCTTTAATTCGAAAATATTCCAACAGTGTTCCGAAAAACTCGGGATATTACAATTAACCCCTGTTCAGTTCGGTTCACAATTTCACAAATCGATCGGTTCACGATTCAAATCGAATCAATCATTTTCACAAACTGATCGATTAACGGGTCCGGTTCCGATTCAGGCTGAAGTTAAAAAAGTATTAATTTTTTCAAGCTAAATTCAAAGAGTGTGGACTTTTTCCACCAAAACGTTATCAAATGACCAAAATATTCTTATAACATTAGCAAAACTCTAAAACCACAAATATTATAGTGGAAAAGTAATTTTTTTTTTTTTTTTTTAAACTTTGTGTGGAAAATCAAATATTTCAAAAAAATTTAAGTTTGACTACACTTTAGTTGATCTTTGGGTGGAAATTTGATAATTTCCCATCTTTTATAATATCATTTTACCCTCTCAACTAAAAAAATGTTCTTCTATAATTTTATGCTCAAGTATTAATTTATTGACATGATAATTGATATATTATTATATCATTATAATAGCAATTACAATCTATAAATTTATAATAAACTTATAAATTATCACAGTTGTAGTATAAGAAATTATAAATTGTCATGTTTGTATTTTTTTTTTAATAAAATTATAAATAATAAAATGATAGATTATCAATTAACATGACAATAAAAGTAGGGGCTTTTATTTAAAATTAGGATAGAAGTTTTCCTATTTAACCCAAGACAAACTTAAAAATTTACATTTAGTCTTATTGGTATACAATTATCAAAAGGAATAAGGTATTAACAAGCAAAAAGGAAAAAAAAAACACACACACATACCCCACTCATTGTGGGGTGTGTGTTTCACATAAATATTTTTTCCACTTTATTTTTAAATGTAAATATCTTTTAAAATATAAAGTGCTTCATAAAAAAATTACATATTATTAATTTACAAATCATAAGCATTAAAATAATATCCATTGTCGATATGTTTTGACGGAAAAAACAAGGTAAAAAATGAATAATAATTTCAAAATAATTATTTTCAACACTTATATCTCTTTCATCTGGACTCCAAATCACAATATGTAAAAATACACACACACATAATATTTATACCTACAATTTTCACCAGCAAACTTCTCACAAATTCGGAATTACGTAAGATCAAAATTATCCCCAAATTTTTTTTGTGTCGCACATAATTCACATTGACTTTTATTATACTCACATTTTTACCTCAATCACATTGGAAATTGAAAGTTTCATTATGTATACCTCAATCACATTGCTTATCTTCAGTCACATTATTTACCTCAATCACATTGTCGATCATCAGTCATATTAACCACAATCACAATAACATTTTACTTAAGTCATAGAGAACTGAGTAACAATCATATTTTTACCCAAAGTCACAATGTGATTATCACTCATGAGTGTGTCTCAGTCATATTTATGAGCTCAGTCACATTGCTAATATTCAATCATATTGATCATAGTCACAATTGTAACATCAGTCACATTAGTTACCCCAATTTCATACCCTCAGTCACAATGAGCACAGTCACATTATGACCTCAGTCACATTGTCGACTCTCAACCACATTTGAGACCTTAATCATATTAGTTATCTTATTCACATTACCGACCATCAGTCAGATTATCGACCCTCAGTCACATTGAGCATAGTTATAATTATGACATCAGTCACATTACTGACCCTTAGTCATATTAGTCACCTCAGTCACATTACCGAGCCTCAGTCACATTGAGCACAATCATAATTGTGGTCATATTACCGACCCTCAATCACATTGAGTACAATCACAATTGTGACCTCAGTCATATTGCCGACCCTTAGTCACACTTGTGACCTCATTTATATTAGATATCTTAGTCACATTGTCGACCCTCAGTCACATTGTCGACTCTAAGACACATTGAGAATAATCACATTTGTGACCTCAGTCATATTGTGACTATATTTTTTTTATCGATAGTCACAAAATGAATGTTAATTATATGTGTGTCTGAGTATTTATTTGTTTAGACACACTCACAATATGACTATAAGTGGCTTCATTCGCACAGAAAAGAAGAATTAATATTTAGTGTGTATTTTAAATAAAAATATGTGCTTTCAAAACGAAGTGCCCAAATAAGAGACAATGGGTTAAAATGTATATGACCGTTCACGCCATTTTTTAAAAGCGAAAAAAGTTACTATTCACGTGAATAATAAAAAAAAAAATTTTGCCTTTATACAGGTAAAATTGAGAAAAATTTAGGTCAGATATCTTATTAGTAAAAAAAAATGACCGAAGATAAATAAAATTTAAAACATAAAATTAAATGTTCCAAAATTTAATATAGTAGGGTTTTTTTTTTTAATAATAAGTGATTAGTGCCTTTTTTATAAAAATTATAAAATAAATTTGTAATAAAAGTATTATCTAAGAATTGTAAAAGACAATATTAATTTTTAGGTCAAATGGGGTAATAGAATATTATTAAAATATTAGAAGATTAGTGGTATATATAAGAAACAGTAATGGGAAAATGACAATCTCCTCTAGTTTTTAACATGGAATTGTATTTCTTTTATTTACTATTTTTTTTAGTTGACATATTTATTTGACAATTTTTAGTAGTCACATGGTAATTAGCAAGAGTCTACTCTGTATGTCTCTTTGTTTCATGGCCAACATGACCTTGATTTCTATGGAGCCCTTGTCTACATGGATGAGGTTTTCCAATGCTAATGGTGTTGTAAATAATCGATGACACAATCAAATTAACTAAATAAAAATGTAAATTGTGATCAAATATTATGTTAAAAAAGATGGAGACATTTCACTAAATTAAATCATTTTACAATAATTTTAGAACATAAAATCTATTGCATTGTAATTTATATTCAAGTTTATGGTCTTGGGACTTCCGGAAGCACCAAGTGAAATTCCAATCGTAATTGAGTAGGAAAATAGATATTCCCTATTACATAACCTATATCGTTATTAAATTTCACATACTCTATGATAAAGAAACAAATAGAAGAAGCAAAAGGTAAAAAATAATAAAGTGTTTAATATGAAAATAAATAAATACATAATATATATAGACACACTCATTGTAGTGTCTTATTCCACAGCATCAATAACAACAATACTATCATAATGTACGAATGATAGAAGATTATAAAAAATTTAGCGGTTGCATTGGATTACGAAGAAGCTAGTAACTTTACCCTCATGCTGTTGAAATGAAGGAGCATCCGATCACGATCAGGAGGGTTATCTTTGATAATTGAAACTTGCTTGAAATTTTGGATCCATGCATGCAAGCGAGGGAAGTTTTGAGCTTCAAGTAACTTTAGCCCTAATATTTCTTCAATGACACCAAACCAGTAAGGCATCCAACCAAAGGCTATGTCCAGAAGGCCAATGTGATCTCCTCCGAAGAATTTCTTATCTCCCTGTAGGGCCATCCCTTCTATGGTTTTTAGAATTTCCAAGCTTTCCTTTTTGGCCTTCTCTTGTTCTTCTCCGAATTTTACAAAAATCATCCATATTGCAGGACCCTGTAACAATTTAAGGATCTATTTCAGAAAAAGATTGTTGTTGTTTCTGGATCAAGAACAATAAACCCATACAAATCAAGTGTTACGATTTTCGAAAAGGATGGAACCCTTGAACTTATTAATTTTTAGAAAATTATCATTTTTACACCCAAAGATTAGCTTATATATAAAAACCCGAAGGTGTAAGTTACAAGTACACTAATTGAAACTTTTTAAGTGCAACTTAATATGATGACTAAAATTTTGGATGTAAAATTAAATTTAAAAAGTATAAATTAATATACTGACGAAATTTTGAATACAAAATTAAACTTGTTTAAAATTTTCAGATTTTTCATACATAAACTTATCTTCAGATAGAAAAAATGATAATATCCCTTAATTTTTTGAACTTTTGTTTAAATCCATCTCACTCATTGCTTTTTTCTATGATTGCATTATTATACTCTTGTGAAATAACTATAAAAGAGAAATAAATGTTATTAATTGAATAATTATCATATTTATTAATTTATTGTCTGTATATTCTAGAATTTAAATTAATTAGCACCTATCTCCAAATGATAGTTTAATTGGATGTGAAAGTAAGAGGTCATAAGTTTAAGTCATATGAGATACATTTAATTTAAAATTTGAGTGGGTGTGAGAGTACAATATATAAAGAACTATATTAAACCTTACTTAAAAGAATAATCATATTTTTCTTAAAAATATTATAGAATTTTTTCCTAAAATATCACAATGAGATTTTCATATTTTAAATAGCAATTAATGAGCAAGTAAAACATGGAAAGGGATAACAAATATAAGATATTATAAAATTTAATGGGTGAAAAATTGAGAAGATATGAAATATAAGTATTTTAAAAAATTAGAAAATAA
>SKCR01040108.1:0-58654 GCA_019454045.1 Zanthoxylum bungeanum | reverse complement strand
GACACTCAATGGGATCTTTCGATAGCCAAACGACATAAATATACGACCTGAGGGAACCCTCTCTTATTTTCTGATTTCATACAGTATCTCCGGCAGGACATAGAACACATCTAGTCGGATATGCACACTATATCTGCCACTTAATTAATAAATCCGGCCAGGCTTCCTCGAAGCCAGTCCATGGGATATGCACTTTATATCCTATCATTTGTACATTCTAAATGCTTTTTCTCATTGTTGTTTCATAATTATTTATCTTATGGTTGTTCTTATTACCCTACTGTTGCGTAAACTTACGGTTCTTCATACATGTTCAGTTATGTGATTATGTTCTTTGAAAGATGTCTGGCCTGACCTATTCTAGTTTTGGTTGGAAATTCCTGAGACACGTGTATATCCGGCCGTGTGATTCCTTTTTTATATCAGATGAAAACTCAGACATAAATTCCATAACTGATTCTGAATGAACGGTAATGTGGTTTACACTCGGGATAAAATTCCACATACTATGGGGAGGATGACCATTCCATTTGATCCATTATTGTTATATATATGTTAGTTTTATTGTTGCTGGAATCACTGTTATTTTATTGTTGATTGCCTTAATTATTAAAATTGATGTCGCTTACTGTTTATTATGTTGTTTTATTTATGTAATCATTCGACAATGCTATTTTACCTATGATTCTGCGTTTCTAGACTATGTAATACATCCGACCTGACTTCCAGTCAGTCCAGTAGGACATTGATTATTATATCTGACCGACCATATACATATTCGGCTTGGCCTCGGAGTCATGCTCTAAACTGTTTTAATTGTTATCTTATTATTATTGTAGTTTACTTATGCATTAAAACTTTATTTGTTTACTATATTTTATTATATATTTGCGCCTTGTATGATATTTTAAATTGTTATTGCATGTTACTGCATTATAAAAAAATGATGATACCTCATTCGAGCGTGATATTATACTGAAAATAGTAAGGGAGCATTATGAACCCTAAGGTTAGATATTGTGAGGGGTTTTGTCCGGCCTTAAATCATTCCCGGTACCTTATATCGGGTGGCGATTCCTTTATTCTCTGGTTAGTCCCCATGTGGGGCAATTCGTATATTCTATGGGTTGCGATCCTAAAAGTGTCATGGTCCCCAGCGTCATAGGCATAACGATAAACCCCATTTCGCTCTGACAAATGTCTTCATCTTTTACATACCTTTTTTAAACCCCGATGGCATTGCATATCGAGAAATCACTTTCACTCAAGGTGATAGATTGGTATGTGATGATAAATGATATGATCCATGGTACCTTCCAGAGGGTCCTCGACGACAGAGTTCAATTGGGCTTATTATGGGTTAATTTGTATTCAATCTTCAAGTCCAATACAACTTTAAAACCTAAAGAACTGGATTGAAATAGATAAGAATGACGCAAGCCCAATATAGAAGTAGTTTTGACGAATCAAGCCGAATCAAATCCGACACTAAAAATTCGGCCAAGACAAGACTTAATGGGCTTGAGACACATAATTTGGGCCTAGTTACATGAAGGCCACGAAATTTAGGAGCTTTGGGTGAAAGGAGACAACTTTAGACATTTTGGGAATAATTGTCACATTTGTTGACTTTTTAGGCACCTTTGTTGGATTTTTGTGATTTTGTTATTTTTCCTTTATTGAATTTCTTGGCAAAGTTTTTGATTAAGTTTCTATTACTTTTGACTTTCTTGGAAAGTTGTCTAGGTTGTTAAATGACCATTAAGGGCATAGCTTTTAATTAGCCATAAGTTAGCAATTTAGGGTGTTTTGATCTTTTTCACTATTAGGGTTTCTTTTATTGTACTATATACTGTAACATTTATTTCTTAATGAAAAATGATCACCAAATTTCGAATTTCATCTTCATTTTGAAGTATTGGTTATTATCTAAATTTCTTAAGGGAGGGATTCCTCTTATCTCATGCAATCGACTTATCTAAGGCGTGGCAACCTTAGTGGCGTCTCTGTGCTAGCAGAACACTTCAAGGAATCATCTTAAGGGTTCTAAAAGACAAGTTCTTTGTAGGTCTTCTTTGTGGCCTTGGAAGGGTTTTGTTCATACAAAATCAAATTTGTGGTTCTTGGGGTTCCGTCCGTTGCGAGGGGTTTGCTTGGCCTAATCCTCCAAGTGAGTTCCGCGTCATTTGGTATCAGAGCTTAGGGTTCCAAGGTCTGATTTTTCTATCTTACTTTGTGTTTTTGATTTAGTTTTTATTGTGTTTTAAGATGGAAATAGAATTTGAAACCATGGATAGAAGTTTTCAAAATAATTTGGTCTTCGCCTTTCGTACGAGATGTCGTATCAACTCTAGAGCGTGTAGTATGATCATCAGCAGAAAAGATCCTACTAATTTTGCTAGTACTACACTTGTGGAAAAGTTGGGATTACCATTGATACCTATGGGTAGACCTTACATTTGGATGAGTTAATTTGGCAAGGTTGAGGTTAGTCATAGAGTTGTGGTAAGTTTTGTTATTGGGGAAAAATATGTTGATGAGGTAGTTTGTGACGTAGTTCCTATGAGTACTACACATATATCATTGGGCAAGCCTTGGTATAAGTTTAACAAGGTAACTTATGATATGGACAAGAATAGATATAAGGTCAAATATGGTGGGAAAGTCATTACTATCATTCCTTTAACACCACAGCAGGCATATGATGATGTGTTGTATTTTCAGAGGAGTACGAGTAGTGAGAGACATGGTAATGTTGATAAAGTATGTTTTGTGGAGCCATCAGAGAACGACATGGGTAATGAGATGGTTGAAGAATTTATTGTAAAGGAAAGTGTACAACAACGAAATGGAGTAGTGACTAAGGGTTTTAATGAGAGTGAGATCATTAGAGAGGCTAAAGTTAGTGAGAATGCTCGTGAGGCCAAGAGTTATGAGTGTGTTGTTGCGAGTTACATGGTGAGTGAAAATGCTTGTGAGACCGTGAGAATTGAGGGAGTAAACACTTGTGAGACAATGTGCTTTGAGGTTGAAAAACATAGTGAAGCTGAGCATTTTTGTGAGTTCTTTGCAAGTAAGGTTGAGATAGTGGCCATGGGTGATGATGAAGCCATGCGAGCGAGTGAAAAGGAAGTCGATGTGGTAGTGAAGTTTTTACCTAACGCATTCTCTACTATTTATGTTTCTTCATTGTAGGTGCACGTGGTCAAGTATGATTCATTTATACTCCAAGATCATCATTCAATTGATTTTGTCATAACTATCTATGATTCGGGTTCAGATTCGAGGACGAATCATTTTCAAGAGATGGAGAATGATATGATCCAGGGTACCCTCCAGAGGGTCCTCGACGACAGAGTTCAATTGGGCTTATTATGGGTTAATTTGTATTCAATCTCAAGTCCAAGACAACTTTAAAACCTAAAGAACCGGATTGAAATAGATGAGAATGACGCAAGCCCAATATAGAAGCAGTTTTGACGAATCAAGCCGAATCAAGTCCGACACTAAAAATTCGGCCAAAACAAGACTTAATGGGCTAGAGACACATAATTTGGGACTAGTTACATGAAGGCCACGAAATTTAGGAGCTTTTGGTGCAAGGAGACAACTTTAGACATTTTGGGAACAATTGTCACATTTGTTGACTTATTAGGCACCTTTGTTGGATTTTTGTGATTTTGTTGTTTTTCCTTTATTGAATTTCTTGGCAAAGTTTTTGATTAAGTTTCTATTACTTTTGAATTTCTTGGAAAGTTGTCTAGGTTGTTAAATGACCATTAAGGGCATAGCTTTTAATTAGCCATAAGTTAGCAATTTAGGGTGTTTTGGTCTTTTGCACTATTAGAGTTTCTTTTATTGTACTATATATTGTAACATTTATTTCTTAATGAAAAAGGATTTCCAAATTTCGAATTTCATCTTCATTTTGAAGTCTTGGCTATTATCTAAATTGCTTAAGGGAGGGATTCCCCTTATCTCATGCAATCGACTTATCTAAGGTGTGGCAACCATACTGGCGTTCGTGCTAGCAGAACACTTCAAGGAATCATCTTAAGGGTTCTCAAAGACAAGTTCTTTGTGGGTCTTCTTTGTGGCCTTGGAAGGGTTTTGTTCCTACAAAATCAAATTCGAGGTTCTTGGGGTTCCGTCCGTTGCGAGAGGTTTGCTTGGCCTAATCCTCCAAGTGAGTTCCGTGTCAATAACCATCACTTGTTGGCACGTATCATTGGATATTGGTATGTTCGTTTGGTCGATTGAACCCTTGGGTAAGGAGACCTAGTTGTGAACGAGTCGTATCGATGGGTATAAAAAATGTGTGTTTGTTGGTCGTTCGAACCCTTGAGTATGGAGACCTACCTGTATACAAGCCTTCGCCAATGACAACATAAGCTTAGACCCTTGGTAAACCCACTTATCAGCTCGTAGGTTTTATCCCTAGAGAAAGCCTCCCCAATTCTTGTGATTGAGCTTTAATAATTTGAAGCCATTTGACCTTTAACCATGTAGTGTAAACTTGTTGGGCCTTTTCAACCGGGACAAGTTTGTATTTCCATGATAATAAGGTCAAGGACTTTGAAATGGTGATGGGCCACCATTTATGAAAACCTCATTAGGCTTGGAATGTTTGATTATAATCCAAATGAGCTAAAATATGAATTCGATACTCGTACCCGCTTTCATCCCGAAAGGTATGCCTTTTTTAAGTATATTTGGAAATTATTAAATGCTTATAAGCCCATCCCAAATAGTCATAATTAATAAGGTTCTAATTCGCATTTATGAAATGGCAAGATCACTATATTAGGCTTCTTCATCTTGTAAATGGGCGGCCTTTGTCTTTTAGCGAGGGAAATGAACTGGGTAGCCAATGTTTACCCTTTAGCATATGAGAGAACGGGCTTGTGTACCCCTCATTGGTGCATAAGTTAAGCCAAACCTAGGACAACTATTAGACTTATCACATGTGTGGAAGAGATAAGGTTGGAAGAATATATGCTGACACGTGAACATGTTTTTTATTTCATACTAACATTTTTGATTAAATACATCATAGTGCCATGATGGCAGAACAACTACAGACCTTGACCAATGCTATTGCCAACTCAGCACCTCAGACAATGGATGTTGAAACTAGTGGGATGAGGCGTGAAGGATCTGTGAACAGAATGGCAGAAGAGATTCCTACTTTAGATAATGATGATGACCTGACAGAATACGTTGTAGACAGAATGACCAAATCCCAAGCTGAGACTAAACTTTGAAAGTTAAAGAAGCAAATGGAGTTAGTTACGCAGAAAATGAAGGGAAAGCATTTTCTAGACTACAATGCCATAGACTTTGAAGAACAACTCATTGCTGAGACCCTAAAGTACACTATAATATCCTGAGTTTTGAAAATGATTCTAGAATATTCTTGTATTAAAGTTTAGGTCTCATAAGAAGATGAAATTGGAGAATAAGATTTTAAGCATTGAAAAAAATATGTTTGAGCGTCTTAAATTGGAATCTCATTGCATTGGAATCGTGAAATTCGAAAGTGATTGTTACATTTTTTTTAAGGAGGAAGTTCATTATTTTGGCTATAAAAATAGTAAAAGACCTTTGATTGAAATGATTCTTGAAACGTTGGACTCATTTCTCTAAGATGAACAACTTTCGTGTTGATCAGTTTTAAAAATATTGAGCAGAAGAGCCTCAATTTTACTGATTTCATTTTCAGCCCAAGAAAATGACCAAACTGTAATTTTGCGGGGTTAGTTTGTAATTTTCCGAAAATTCTTTTATAAATACCCAAAGTTATTAGAAATTGCAAAAATGTGGCAAAACAAAAGCGAGGCCTTACTTGACCCTCATCCCCAATTCATTTTTGAGAAGTAGCTGGTTACGCCAGCGGCCAACCGGCCACCGCCGGCCGGGCGCCAGCGCATGGGATGCATTAGGCCACCCTCCGTTCAATGTTGGTCGGCGGCGAACTTGAGTTATCAGAAGCTTTTGTAGAAGATTTTCCGAAATTACGTAACTTGCATATGTAAGCTACTTGATTGACATAGAACATTGTATATTGATGTAATAAAAATATTAGACTTGTTTTGGGTTTTTGGGAAGTTTTTTATAGTAAGTCGATATTTTCGCAAAACTACTATCTTAACCGCATTTTGTAATTTATTTTGACAGATTTGACTAGGATCTAGAGTGTTCTGGTATCAAGTAAGTATTCCATGCGATGTATACTAACACACTGGTTTTTGTTTGGACGTATGAAAGATGTGTGTAAATACATGTATATGTATATATGTATGTATAAGTATATGTATCTACATAGAAGTACATGTAGTTTAAGTTAACTAAACCATCATAGGTTTCTGTTGGTTAAAGCCACGAGTTTGGATGGTTTTGTTCAATGGTACATATTGCATATTATGGATATATATTTATATAATTATACATATACTAATTTAAAAGTATCTCGATGATGTGTATGCGATATGATTACTATTTTTCTGATTTATGAGACATTTGCCAGTCCTTGATAACTTTGAAATGTCTTATATGATGTGCCCGACTCGAGGGCTTCTTGTTGATTGAGAATATATAAATATTATTTTGTGAGATGAATCTGTTATGTGAGCGGATACTTTTATTTTCAGCCTTTATGACACTTTCGTTTTCTGACATTTCTATTGTCTAATAATTATATTATGGTTTGGTACAACTAGGCAACATAGAATTGGTAGAATATGATTTTGATACGATATGTTTATATTAGTACTATGAGGCCTATTTGTGTGATATAATTAAATGTGTAAGCATGCCCTTGATTATGTGTCTTTTGGAATAAGTAATATGTATGTGACTTTTGGAAAGTTTTCCCAAACAAACGAAATATTTTGACTCCACTTTTTATATGAAATGATTTTGCAACATTATGCATTCTCTGTTTTATGGGGCATTGCCCATCTGATTACGGTCCTTTTGTTACCCTCAGTTGATGTGGTTTTGTTTCGGACAATGTCCGGTCAGTGTGGACGATTCAGACATTAGACGCCTATTATAGTTTTGTGATACATGGATTTTTGAAATTTGATTTTGATCACAGAGATCAGTGTAGAAGCGAAGCGGAGTTTACCGCTATGCCTATGACGTCGATGACCACTACACTGTTGGGCTCGCAGCCCGTAGATAGTACGGATAATCCCACAGAAGGACTAACCAGAGAATAATGGAGTAGCCACCTAATATGAAATACTGGGAATGATTTAAGGCCGCACTACACCTCTCGCGCAAGGTCTGACCATAAACCATTTGGTGTTTGGTGTTGGACAATTATGACCCATAACATCACTATTTGTAAAGAACATGGTGTTCTTGTACAAATTAACTATGTGACAAAGGAAATTTCTCTTTTATCATTTTGTAATTGGATTACTTGGATATATAAATGATAAAAGTCCATATGATTAGTACCAGATTAATAAGATATGAGACAATATTAATCCACGAAAGGTTTAATCATTAAATATCCATAGTCGTAGTATTATCGAGACTGGACATCGATAATGCAGAATAGACTAGTATTACACTTGTGCGCGTTATGAAAGCTTAACGACATAGTTCTCATATATTTAAGTATTGGATACTTATGCAAGTGTGATAGGAGGTTTTGTTAGCCGTTGGACCGGGAACAGCTTCGCTCTGGATAGACCCCTCGGAGTCCCATTGGTAGTATGGCTATGTGTCTATGGGAATTCGAATCAGGGTAGGTGTATGTGGTCTTAACCTGCGACTTGCATCGCTAATACTTGCGACAATCAGTATACTTTGGTTTTGGTCGTCCGGAGCTTTAACAGGTTCTGTGTACGCCTCTTCTGGGTTTACTGAGAATCGTAGTGTATTGGATGTGATGTCAAGATAGAAGTATCACTTCAATCATATTGAGATGATGATCACGCAGGATACGGAACTAATACTCTTAAATGCTGCAGCTATCGGGATAGTATGACTAGGTCATGATTATCCGATTACAGAGACTAGTTGCTAGTGATCCGATATATGCTTCGTACGGGACAGACACAATTCTAGCCCTAGGCCTAGCATGTGACATCCGATACTGGATCGTATTACGCAATACAGTGTATACTATGCCTGATACATATTATATATTCCATGTTGAATATTTCTGGAGAATTGGGTAGGCACGGTGCTTTGCTAGAAGCCAACCATGTCTTGTAAATCGGTGAGAACGTGGTACGGGGTACGCACGTGTCGGATAGTCCGACAACCGTATTTTCTGCCAACATATCCAAGGATCTCTTGGGTCGTTTCCCAAAGATTCACCGATGACATTTGACTCAAACAGAATTAATCTGAGATTAATTATGAGAGAGAAAATTAATTTGGGATTAATTACGGCAAGAATTAATCTGGGATTAATTATGAAAGAGAAAATTAATTTGGGATTAATTGAGGTAAGAATTAATCTGGGATTAATTCATCTAGAAGAAAGAACGCGATTAATTTGGAATTAATCGGCAAATTAAATTTAATAGTTAAATTGGATTTTACTATTTAATTTATTAAATTGGGCTAAAATAATATATCAGATATATTAATTGAAATTGGATTTCAATTAGGAATTAAAATTGGATTTTAATTCAAGCGAACGAATTATTTTGGAATTACTTCGTAAGCGACTTTCGTGATAATTTTGCTATGAATTATTATTTAATTAAATTGGATTTAATTACGTCGCAACGGAAAATTCGTTTAATCAGATTAAACGAACCAGAGCCCAAAGTGTGTAGTGTAAGCCAACTAGATTTGGAATTAAATGGGTGGGACCCATGACTTACATCAATTGTCATTAATTGATGAAAGTAGTTGGAATAGTGATTGGATCTTTTATTACACACACCTACCACACTTGAGAAGTTAACATTTTGTATTAAGTTTTTAGAAAACACAAATACATTCATTCATTCTTTTTTCCCTTTTGGCTTGGCCGAAATTTCCTCTCTCTCTCTCTTTCTTCTCTATGGCCGAATTCATTGGCCGAATTCATCTCATTGGCCAAATCACCTCTCTCCCTTGGCCGAATTTGCTTCTCTTGGAGGGCAAATTCCCCTTTCGTTCTAGTTAGCACTTAAAAGAGTCAAAGAAATGTGATAGGGAAACTCACCCAAGAGTTTGGAACTCAAAAAGAGGGCTTGGAGCTTCTACATCCATGAAAAAGTTTTAAACTTCAACCGATCAATGTAAGTTAATTCCGCAAACTTATCTTGTTTATTCACACTCGAATCATGTTTAGGATCCTTGGGCAAGTCTTAGAGACACTAACATTTAGAATGATCCCTTATTGATACAAGTATAATATTTATGCTCAAAGAAACTATCCTCATATTTTATAATGCAAAAGTATGCAAAAACAATTTATATAACATAAAGTGTGCAAACACATAATAAAATACGGTAAACAAAATAAAATTTAAATTCGTAAATAAAATATTAAAACAATAATTAAACAAGCTAAAATAGAATAAAACATGTATTATGTGGGCCTGACCTTAGAGAGGCCTGACCGGATATGTCTCAAGGTCGGGCGGATATAGTTGTTCACATCCGACCGAACTTGCACGAAGTCAGGCAGACATACTGCGTAGTCCAAAAACGCAGAAACATTCATACGCAAATACAGATACAATAAGCATGCATTTTGGATATATTCATAATGAAATGGCCATCTCCCATTGGTATGTAGAATTGTAACCCAAATGCGAACCATATTACCGTCCATTTGGAATCGGCTATGGAACTTACGTCCGGATCTTCATCCTATATACCGCGGGAATCATACGACCGGATATACATATTTTGGCCACCCATGATCAAAATTTTGATTCCGTCATTGAGTCTAGCAAGTTGGTGTTGTGAATATTTCGCATTGTCTAATCCCAGAAAGAGGAGCCCAATAGTTCCTTGAAGTTGTCTAAGTAAAGGAGCTCAGTAGATTTAACTGCAAACTCAACACGTGAGGTTAGAGATGCCAAACCCTCTGGCTCTGGGAAACACAAAAGATAATTTTATTAATTAAACGACTTATTAATACAATAACAAAACTGTCATACCTTATTTACTCTTTAATATAAGAACGTATATAAAAATTTGTAGGTACCAACTAGACGTATCTAGCACCCAAAAAGAAAAAAAAAACGTACAAGATAACTAATATTTGTTAACTTGTATTTAAAGTAAAAAAGAATTCTATTTTTAATTCGACAACTAAGAAATTTAGATTAGGCGTACAAGTACTTTCATTCATCTAAGAATCAATAATTAGGGATTTAGGAGTTCATAATAGGAAGGTGGTCGCATGCATCGGCTGCTTGGAGGTGCTCATGCTTCGCAATGCATACTTTTTCTGGTTGTGAGTGGGTTGCTTGACTTACTAGAGGCGTGACTACTTTGCTATTTAAACGCCTATTAATCACGAATAGTTATTTGAGCAACCGATACTAATTTTCAAGTGATTTTCACTGATTAATTGCCTGATTTTTATTTTCCTAAAAATTGTTTGATTTCAAATTTTATTCTATTATTAAATTTTCATTTTTTTTTTTTCAATTTTGATTGATGATTTTGTGTGAAAAATGAATGATTTCATTAAAAATAATGAGAATATACTTCAATTTCCAAAGAATTATTAACAGAATAATAGCACGTACTATTATCCTTTACTTATTACATTTTCTTAAATATTGAGATATGAGTTTTGAATATTTTTATTTTTAAACACATGAAATGTCAACTTTATCTTTCACGATTAATTTCTACTTAATTTCCGATTACTTTCAATTAACCGTAAATTACTGAAATCGCTAAAATAATTCTTAGAGCAATTTAATTTCCGATTAACCTGCACATGTGCGTGGTTGCCAAGATACGAGAGCCACAAGGAATAATTAATGTAGGTGATGAAGCTGCGTGAAGGACTTTGGCTCATTGTTGATATGATTGAGTTGCATGGATTAGGGTGGGGTGGAGGAAGTCAATTAGGGATGTGCTTGTATATAGGAAGTTGAATACAACTTGGCTTCTTAGTTTAGATTAGAATAAAATTATATTTCGTTACTTCTTTATCTATTTGGATTTGGATTTGGATTATCTTTATTTAGTATTATTCCATACAATAAGTATTAGATTTAAATACGGTTACTTTTGCTGTATAAAGGCTCCCTATAATCATAAATGAATAAGACAATGGAATCAACATAATAATTTATGGTCTAGATTATAAGTCACGAATCAAGTTGTGATCCCCTTTTATATGCTTTACGGAGAAGTCATATTTTGCAAACCATTATTTGGAATAGACTTGTTTTTGACACTATAAGAAATGATACTTTTAGCGTCCAAACCTTTATTGTCGAAACAACATTCGACGCTAAAGAGCTATTTGAGAGTTGAAAATTAATATTCGACGCTAAAGTGTAAGAAATTTAGCGTCGAAAGTTAAGTTCGACGCTAAATGTCATTTAGCATTGAAATTAATTTCAACGCTAAAGGTTTTACTTTTTGGCGTCGAAATTAAACTTAGACGCTAAAAGCCATAACTTTTTACGTCAATAAATTATTTAATGCTAAATTTCTTACTCTTTAGTGTCAAATTAAAAGTTTCAACACTAAAGACGTAACAGTTAGTGTCGAAATATATATTTCGATGCTAAATGGTTGTTATATGTAACATCTGGTGAACCTTACGACTTGTACGATATTAGAGCCTGACGACTATTATAATTCGGAGGCATAATACTTGATATAAATCATGTTCAAGCAAGTAGGTGCTCATAAAATTGTATTTGGGACATTCGGAAGATTCCTTGAAATTTTGTCGCGAAACTTAGTTTATGTTCCACCTCGAACAGATTTTAGTAATCGGGCCGTAAATTTTTCATATGATCTTCGATTTTTATGAATTGTATATCGTCGGAAAGCTGAGACCGAGAGCTACAACTTGCACATTGGATAGTTTTCTAAATTCGAACTAGAAACAGGTCAAAATCACATATTTTGTGACTACTACAATAATTTTTTGGATTAGTCTAGAAAAAGGATGAGGTAACACAATCACGACCACTCATTCCATCAAAAAATCAGCCTCTCTTAGTCTATAAAAAACATACTATTCACTCATCTTCTCTCAAGCAAAAAAACGTGGGTTGTGATTTCTAAAGGAGCTTAAATTTTCTTCATTTTCATGGAAGATAATTGATGAAGAGGATGAGTTATTGAGATCATTTTGGTCAAGTAAGCTTCTAAATCTCTTTCCTTTCTTTAT
The DNA here is from genome assembly GCA_019454045.1 of Zanthoxylum bungeanum. Classification (NCBI taxonomy): domain Eukaryota; kingdom Viridiplantae; phylum Streptophyta; class Magnoliopsida; order Sapindales; family Rutaceae; genus Zanthoxylum; species Zanthoxylum bungeanum. Next base: position 46,320 of record SKCR01040108.1, on the reverse strand, counting down.
TGTTCAGTTTTGGGCAAGGAAACCAAAGCCCCATTTTGCACATAACATGCCCTAGCCATGGGAATTGTTAGATTTAGATTAAGAAGTTGGTTACAAGTATTTTGAGAGCAGTATGCTAGTATAAACATGTAGTAAGGTTCATATGTGATTGAAAATGTTGAGAAAGTTATGCTTTGTGAATTGATGCTTGTTGATGGTTTGTGATGGGTTGATGAGATGAGAGGGAAATTGAGTGATATTGAAGTTGGGAAAGTACCTATGTGTTGGTCCTAGATTAAAGGTGGAGGATTGCTTGAGTATGGCATTGAAAGTGGAAACTAGGCCCTGAAAATGGCCTTGCGTCACGACGCGAAGCATTCCGCGTCGCGACAGATGAAAAACATAAGCCTTGTTTCGGCTTTGATCTGGTTCACATCGCGACGCGAAGAGTCTGGCGTCGCGATGCGATACAGAGCATGTCCTCTGCCTGATTCTGTATTCATTCGCGTCGCGACGCAAGGCATAAATTTTTTTGTCCCGTTTCATTTTCAACTTTAAAAGGGTTAGAGACCACTCTAGGAGTTTTATATCATATCGTATATACACATTATAACACATTGTACGTATTATACATCGTGAGACAATTATAGAGCAATTGAATTAAGAAACTTAATTTAGTTCAAAAGCATATCCCCAGATTCATAGTCTAACCAAGTTGCCGATTATAGATCCTCGCAGGAACCACAATTTCCTTCGACAAGTGGCATGGTACCAACCAGATTCCAAATCTGTGAGTGGACACTTTTCTTTTAAGTTGACTTTCATTTTGTTATTTTTCCTATCAAACTTACTTTTCGCATTTAGGGCGTTAGCCAAGTTTATTATCAATTATATTTTGTTTAACATATTTTGAGAAATGATTTAGAAAATAAATATTTTCAACGTATGAGTTTTATATCTTCGAGGCATGGAGGAAAAATCCACCTCGGTATGTAACTTGTTACAAACATGGAATTGACGGATGACATGTGCACATGTAGAGGACTGGGGGGGACAAAAATACGTAACGCCCCCAGATCATAGTTCATGACTAGGGATGGCAGATGCCCCTAGATTCAGAGCTTGGAGGGTAGCATGATCTGCACCCCCTGTTCTAGTCCAGTGGCTTGGGGGATAGTGATACGTAACGCCCCAAGACCACTAGTTTCAAGGACATGAGTGGCATGCTTTGGAGGACGGCGATACGTAACACCCCGAAGTCATGGATTTGCATTTCTAGCTCTAGTTAGACGTATGAGGGGACGACGATACGTAACGCCCCAATACGTCATGTTTTCAAAGATAGAGACCAGTTTTCAGAAACAATTTTTAGAGATCAGGTTTTAGAAATAGTTTTCAGAAATAGATATTTCATAAATAAGTTTTCAGAACAGATCTTTCAGATACAGGTTTTTAAAACCAGATTTCCAAAAACTGACTTCAGAAAAGTTTTCCAGGAAGAAAGTTGTTTTCAAGTAATAGAAGAGATTTTAGAAAAGATGATTTAAGATGAAATTAGTTTTAGAACTGTGGATTTTCAAAAGCACTTTTAATACTAATTTTAAATTGTCCACTCACTTAGATCGTTCAAACGATCTAACCCCCACTCCTACTTTCTTTGTTTTGCAGGTATTTCCGGAGGACGAGCTCGAGTGGATGGATACTGATGGCAGTTACTAGAGGGTTTGGTCCACCAAGTCGAGTCAGTGTTCAGCTCAAACAGTGTCAGAGAATGTCATGTAGCATATAGATTGTTTAGAAAAGAATATGCATGTAAAAAGTTATAAATGTTCATTTCTAAAGTTGTAATGTATTATAAATTTGGGTATTCAGTCTGAAAAACATTATGCATTTATGAGATTGAGTTGGGCATCGGTCCCGTGCACGAGTTTATACATCTGATAAGTTTAATATTGTTAGAAAATCAGAGGCTCAAGGGGATAATACGGCTTATTCCCTGCCGGTAGCATCTCCCGAATTGGGGATGTTACATAGATGGTATCAGAGCATGGTCTAGTGAATCAATAATTGCAGTGGGTAAAGTGTTGGGGTCTTGTATACATAGTATGTCCGGGATACTTTTATGCGGAGCACTATCTCTCTAGTATTCGGTCCTCGAGTACGTCCTGAAGCCCGATAGACAAGTTAGTAAACTTTCCCATAATATTTTAATGGTATTTCTTATAAGAGCAATTGTATTCTAGATCAAAGTTGAGAATTCTCCTATAGTTATCCTGGATTATCATCAGAAGTGCAGACAAGCTATAAGGCTAGATAGTGAAGTGTTGAGAATATTCATCCAATGGAGTGGAAATAGAAATCTGTAAGAAAAGTAAAAGAGGACATACAGATGATTAAGGTAACCAGATGGTAGTAAGAATCAGAGATACAGAGTCAAATAGTAAAAGATTACACCAGAATTTATAGTAAAGGAAAATGTAGCAAACCTAAGTAAGAGTAAATGCCGAGTAGATTCAAGTAAAGTTGTTTCCCTCAAAGCAAGATTCCCTTTCTACTCAAAATTGTTTTCCAAGCAGACCCTATAGTCCTTGAGTACCTCGTATAAGTAGCGAGTTCCCCAAGTAATGAAGAATAGACAAGAAGATAAAAGAAATAAGAAATAAGAAATAGAAATGAGATCTCCAATAAATAAAATAAGCCAAGGAGGATGAAAAGATTTTAGACCCCAAACCCAGGCTCGCAAGTAAGTAAAATAAAGATGTAAGAAGATATGATTAAATTACCATACCCCCAAGAAACCCGATATAGATACAACACTAAACTACATAGATGTTCAGCCTTCAGTAATACTGGTTAAGGAAGCTGTCCTGACATAACTTATCTCATACCTACCTTACATGAGTAATAGACTATACCGGGACATATAGTATCAGAACAAGGACCACGATAACCATCGAGATGTAGAGATTTGCCTCATCATTTCCCAGCTTAGATAAAGAGAACCGAAATAAAATTTGATGAAATTTAACCTAAGTCAGAATTAGAAAACACTAAATGATAGACTACCCAGGAAAGAACTAAGGAGGATTTAAGAGATAGAAAAGAAAGAGCTTGACCCGAGTCAAGAAGGGATAAGTAGTAGTACCTATGAGAAACCCATAGATCATGAAAATACCAGTATGAGTCCACGTGAACTCAAAAGAACATACTCATGAGATGAGAAACACTCAGAACTTAACCAAAAAGTACCGGTGTGGATATAAAGATCAGATAGTAAAGTCGTAACCCGTAATTAGAGTAGAAAGCGAAGATCTAGGAAGTAGCCAAAAGAATGAACCACCATTAGCCTCAGTAGCATGACTTAGAGCCAAGAGATAGAATATGAAAATAGTAAAAAGGAAACATAAAATAACAAGAGAATTCAGTACGTATGGTGACAAAGGTAATGTATCTTGGAAACAACAACGTAAGTGAAGACCTCAGAGTGATTGATCAAGATTAAGAAACCGTAAGACATGGAATAGTATATATAGCTTCCAGTAGTATGAACGATAATTCTTCCTTCCAGTAACCCTACTTCAGTAAATATATGGACACTCAATCAGGAGTGGGAAGCATGTGTATACCCCTTGACTTGGAGCTTAGCAAGGATTTGAATAAGTAAGTAAAGGCGTGGGATAGGATGGACGAATCATGAAATAACTAGATAGTTGAACAAAAGAACATATAACCCTAAGAAAGTGAAGGTTCCAAAAAGAGTAAGAAATTAAAGTAAACAACGTATAGCAACACAAAAGTAAGATACCTGACTTATACAAAGTTCCTCATAGCTTAGACACCCAACTTATTCAAGATTAATAAAAGTGTAGTATCCAAGCCAAAGAATTGGTAGTGATGCCGTAACATGTATTAATATATAGAGTTTCTAAGGAAGTGCGGACTTAAGAGATCCAGGAAAATGAGATAAGGAGGAAAGTCAAGTAACATAGCAAAATTTAGAAAGGCATGATAATAGTGGGAGTACGGTAGGAGTTTGAGAGAGCATGAGCCTTATGGAGATTCTTAGTAGGAAGTAGTATGATTATTAGCCAGAGATAAATTATGAGTAAAGCTGAAAGAGATAATTCAGATGGCTTTAGCAGAAGTACCTTAGTCTGGGAATTAACACCAGGTATGCAGATAAGATAGTCATAAGCTCATGGATAAGTAGTAAGTGCAAATATAACTCGGGTAATTAGTGAGAACACTGCAACCAGAAAGCTTCAGGACAAGCCCCACCCTCCCATCCCTCGCCAGATAACAGCAACAAAGATGAACCTAGATGTTCGCCTTGAGATACTCATAGAATCAAGTGTTTGTGCAGTGAAAGAAGATCGAAATATAAAGCCTTTGAATACAGTACAAGTGTAGAATGGAAGAGGAAAATAACCCTAAGTAAGAGATTTAAAAGAAAAGTTATTTAGATGTAGTGATGAAGAGATAAAGTACTAATTTAGTAGTGATAATGATATAAAAGAATAGCGTTAGACATGGCTAGAGATGTGTAGAGATGATATCCTTCTGGTAAGGAAATAGAGACATAGATCACAAAACTCCTAGGTATAGAAGAAGATCAGAAGAGAAGTCAATAAGGTCAATAAGTCAAAGGTTTACAAGAGGAACTGTCGAGGTTCAGTGACAATAGGAGAGAATATTGAGTAAGCAATAACATAAGGGTGTAACAATAAGATTTCTCAGTAATGAAATGAAACTAAAGATCTATTACATCTTAGTTCACATAATCAAGATGAAGTAATCAGCCATAGTTAAGACAACTAGACAGTTACAGGTATGGGTGGTTTGGTACATGTGTAGTATAATATGAAAAATGAAAAGATAAGTTACTATAATACTACATTTAGTACAACAGGTGAGTTATCAAGCTATAATTTACGTAAATGGTCATTTGATAAAGATGAAATGTACAAGTTTGTGAGTATCTGAATAATGACCCCCAAAAGAGCAAACTAATTAAGCAATAAAAGGGGGAATACTCTAGCATACCACCGGAAATGGAGAACAAGTTAGTGAAGAACACTGTAATTGAACTAGTAATAGCAACATAAATAAAGTACAGACAGAGTATGAATTGCAGCCAGAACTGAATCGCCAGTATCGACGTTGAAATAGGGAATATGGTTTAAGTAAAAGTATACATACAGTTAAGCTCAGCTTAAGAACCTTGCTTCTAAGTCATTATCAAATTGTGAAGAATCCCAAATAAGCTATCCAAAATTAACCACCTTAATACAAAGCCATTTAGTAGATAACACTAGTAAGCAAGAGATACATGAAGAATCTAACCATGCACTATAAAGTGCTAAGCTCCATAGATAGCCAGAGAAGTGAGAACTTGGAATAACAGAACCCATGGGTAGTTGAGAGAAGTTTGAAAATACATGTTGGGAAGAACCAGGTGGAGACAAGTAAATTGGTCATAGCTAGAAATCGAAGAATGAGATTTCTGTAAGGCGTAACAATAGTCGTAGCTTGACGGTTGTATTAAGTACCCAGTAGAATTCTTACGAAGCAAGGACAAGGAATTGCCACTCAATCAAGAATTCAAGAGGTATTGTGCATGGAACGAATATTAGGATAAGAAGATGCATAATGCATACTTATGAGCTTTAGAAATAGAGTAAAGTATCAGTCCATGCAGTCAGAAATAGAGTACCTTATAGGTTACGATACAATTGATGGACCGAAGTAGAGAATGAGTATGTGGACGGTTATAAGTTGGTGACCTAAGAAATAACATATGAATTATGTAACTTGCACTAATATGTTTAGTATCGAGAATCTCAGATCTAGACAAACTCCAGGATTTTAGTTTAAAGATGATTCGAGGACGAATCCTAATTAATGGGGAAAAAATTTGTAACATCTAGTGAACCTGACGACTTGTACGGTACTAGAGCCTGATGACTATTACAATTCGGAGGTCTAATACTTGATAAATAATCATGTTCAAGCAAGAACGTGCTCATAAAATGGCATTTGGGACATTCAGAAGATTCCTTGAAATTTTGACGCGGAACTTAGTTTACGTTCCATCTCGAACAACTTTTGGTAATCGGGTCGTACCTTTTTCATACAATCTCTGATTTTTATGAATTTTATATCGTCGAAAATCGAAGACCGAGAGCTACAACTTTCACGTTGGATATTTTTCCAAATTCGAACCATAAATAGGTCAAAAATCACAAATTCCGTGACTGCTATAGTAATTTTCGAGATTAGTCTAGAAAAAGGATGAGGTGGCAATTTTCTTTTAAGTTGACTTTAATTTTGTTATTTTTCCTATTAGAGTTACTTTTCGCATTTTGGGCGTTAGCCAAGTTTATTATTAGTTATATTTTGTTTAACATGTTTTGAGAAATGATTTAGAAAAGAAATGTTTTCAAAGTATGAGTTTTATATTTTCGAGGCATGGGGGAAAAACCCACCTCAATATGTAACTTGTTACAGGCATGGAATTGACGGATGACATGTGCACATGTAGAGGACTGGGGGACGGTGATACGTAACGCCCTTAGATCCTAGTTCAGGACTAGGGATGACAGATGCCCATAGATCATAGATTCAGAGCTTGGAGGGTAGTATGATCTGCACCCCCTGTTATATTTCAGTGGCTTGGGGGACGACGATACCTAACGCCCCAAGACCACTAGTTTCAGGTGTATTACAAGTATTACAATTATTTCACGGTAATTGGGAAAATCCGAATCAGAATTCATCTCAACCCCTGATATGATACTTCAGACCCTGATGAGCAGAGAGGACCCTGATGGGTAGAGTAGACCCTGATGAGCAGAGCAAACCCTGATGAGGAGGGCAGACCCTGAAGAGCAGACCCACACGAGCAGACCCTGACGAGCGGAGTCAGACCCTGGTGAGCAGACCCACACGGGCAGACCCTGGCAAGCGGAGTCAGACCCTGGTGAGCAGACCTTGACGAGCGGAGGCAGACCCTGGCGAGCGGAGTCAGACCCTGGTGAGCGGAGGCAGACCCTGGCGAGTGGACCCTGAAATCAGCCACTGACGTGATGATCCAGACACTGATGAAAGCTTCTACCTCTGACCGAACCACTGAAGGAAATAAACCGAACCACTGCTTCATTATTTCGAGGTAGACCCGGCCAAGGTTCCAGTTCGGAACCGGAACCGAATCGGTTGGAACCGGAAGGTTCCGATTCCAACCGGTTCCGGAACCGAACCGGAATGGGACCGGTTCGGTTGGGGTTCCACCCCAACTCGAACCGGTCTGAACCGGTGGAACCGTACGGTTCCACCGGTTCGGACGGTTCCAACCGGAACCGAACGGTTCTGGTTGGAACCGTAGGCAAATTGTAATGGAACTACGTGAGCTTTGATTCCTCTCACCCTTGGAGGATACGTAGGCAACTGAAATTTTTAAAAATTTAAGCTCAAGCTCTTCAATGTAATAAATTTTTTTTTTTTTATAAAATTCATTTCATTTATTTTTATTAATTTTCAAAAAAAAATAATAATAAAATCTTTGAACCGAACCGAACCGGAACCGAACCGTTCGGTTCCGGTTCGGTTCTGTGTTTCGGTTCCACTTAAGTGTGGAACCGGAACCGAACCGGATTCAATAGGTTCGGTTCCGGTTCCACACTTGTGGAACCAGAAACCGGCCGATTCGGTTCGGTTCCGAACTAGAACCGAACCGCAGGCCGGGTCTATTTCGAGGCTTGTTGATGTCAACAATCTCCTTAAAACAAATTTGTCCCCTACCGAAGGTGCAGTAGAACGTGAGACGTTTGTTTCCCAAGATGCAACGGAAAATAAACGAGTAAGGGCACCACCAAACTCGTTTCCAACGAACCACTAAAGTTTTTGAACTCTTCAAAAATAAAGAAAAAACCGAGGAATGCTTTTTCTGTTTTGTGTTCTGTGTGTATTGTCTATGTAAATCAAAAATGAAAACACTGCATGCCTTTTATAGAAGGAAAATAATTTTGCCAATTAAAATCACACTAATGAGAGACCTTTCACTTGAAGTAACCCTCAAATTAATATAATAGAATTAAATTAACTGTTATGGAACTTCAAAAGTCTTGGAAAAATAAAGAGACTAGCAAAAATTGGCTGGGCCGGGCCCGCACAATTTGGTCCGGCATTCGTGTACGCAGGACGCGCGGGTGCACATGAGCCAAGCCTGTTCTGATTTTGATTTGCACCCCCCTGCGCGCGCACATATAGAGAGCCTCTATCCTTATAACTCTTGCCCATCTATATATGAGCAATCATATATAAGCACAACTTCTCTCTAAAAGCTTTCCCATGTGGGACAAGCTTTATTCTCTTTATTTTCCAACACCAATGGGTGAACTTTGAGCAACAATTTCTCATTCACCCAAGCACCATTTTAAGCATATGAATATACCATTTCGAACTACTCACGGAGGAGTATCTGAATCATTCAATAACAACCACTAACACGAAGTGGACCATGCTTGAATTTGTGCCTCAAAATGCTTACTCATAAGCATTTTCCAACAATCCCCACATGAATGAAATTGGCGAAAAACATTAAATAAAAATATTTTATAAAATATTTTATTTTGACCTAGAAGAGTTCAACGGTTCAACACCTGCATAGGATAGGTAGGCCTCAGCCTTTGAACCTTCCTTTGTGAAAATATATCTCTTTTACTGGCTGACAGTAGACGCGATGTCATTGAACTGTACTGCCGTTCATGTAAATGGAGAACATATATCACACATATGTTTTACCTAACACATCTGAGTTCTCATTATTATGTTCATTTTGGCCATGAACATCAACCTGGTTATGCGAGAGTTTCTAAGAATTGAGCCCCGTACAATTCCTTTTGAAGTGGCCCCACTTCTCTCTCACATATGTGATTTCTTATTTAAGAGTATCTCGTAATACTCTGCTCAGATTCCCGATGTATAAGAATCATTAAAAGCCTTTACTTAACCTCTATCCATACGAGCATCACTGTTTCATTTCACCATAGGAATGGATAAGATGCTAACCCCCACAGTGAAACAATTATGTCTTTTACGAGTAGGTTGTCCCATTGAACCTAGATCTTGGCATCTCCAGTCAACAAGGTTGGGTTTTCCTTCGGAATAAACATTTAACTAATGGGCTTCAGTCCCATTCCCCTCGATGATTTCACAACTAACTCTCTGTTTAACCCTTTGGTTAGCGGATCCGCAATATTATCCTTTGACTTTACATAGTCAATCGAAATAACTCCAGTAGAGAGTAATTGTCTAACGGTATTGTGTCTACGACGAATATGTCTAGACTTACCATTATACATATTGTTATGTGCCATTCCAATTGCAGATTGAATATCGCAATGAATGCAAATTTCTGGCACTAGCTTAGGCCAACTTGGAATATCCTCTAGAAAATTTCGAAGCCATTCTGCTTCTTCAGCACACTTATCTAATGCAATGAATTCTGATTCCATTGTAGATCTGGCTATCACAGTCTGTTTGGAGGATTTCCATGATATAGCTGCACCTGCTAGTGTAAACACATAGCCACTGGTAGACTTTGAGTCTTTCATGTCAGATATCCAATTAGCATCAATGTATCCTTCGACTACAGCTGGATATCTATGATAGTGCAACCCATAATTACGAGTAAAACGTAAGTACCTGAGTACTCTTACTATTGCTTTCCAGTGATCAACCCCTGGATTACTCGTATATCTGCTGAGCTTGTTTACTGTACAGGCTATATCAGGCCTTATACAACTCGATAAGTACATCAAACTCCCGATAACTCTAGAGTATTCTACTTGAGATATACCTTCTCCCATATTCTTTGATAGGTGTAGACTCACATCTAAAGGAGTTCTAGCCACAGCAGAATCATCATTGTTGAATTTACCAAGAATTTTGTCCACATAGTGCGACTGATCAAGAATAAGTCCATCTGAACTTCTCGAGATCTTTATTCCCAGAATGACATCTGCTAGACCCATGTCTTTCATGTCAAACTTGGATTTCAACATATTCTTGGTGGATTTCACCATTTTAACATTACTCCCGACAATCAGCATGTCATCAACGTAGAGACATAAAATGACATAGCCAACTTCTGTCTCTCTGACATAAATGCATTTATCACATTCATTGATCGTGAAACCATTTGACAACATAGTGTCGTCAAATTTTTATGCCACTGTTTCAGAGCTTGTTTTAATCCATACAAGGATTTAACTAACTTACAGACTTTCTTTCTTTTCCTGGAGCTATAAAGCCTTCAGGTTGTTCCATGTAGATTTCTTCATCTAAATCTCCATTCAGAAAGGCTGTTTTCACATCCATCTGATGTACCTCAAGATTGCGCAAAGCTGCAATCGCTAGTATCATCCTTATGGAATTTATTCTCGTTACAGGAGAATAAGTATCAAAGTAATCAAGACCTTCACGTTGTTTGTAACCTTTAATTACAAGTCTTGCTTTGTACTTGTCAATTGATCCATCTACCTTCATTTTCTTTTTGAAAATCCACTTGGACCCTAAAGGTTTACATCCTGGAGGAAGATTCACTAACTCCCAGGTGTGATTTTGTAAAATGGATTCAATTTCACTATTGATGGCATCTTTCCACAAGGCACCATCATCTGACCTTACAGCTTCATTATAGCTTTGAGGATCATTCTCTAGTAAAAATGTCAGAAAATCTGGACCAAATGATTTTTCCGTTCTAGCTCTTTTGCTACGTCTTGGTTCAAGTTCAAATACTTGTTGATCCTCTGGAACATTTATGTGTTCTTGTTCCTGACTATCTTCAATGATAGTCTCATGTGCCCGTTTGTGCGCATTTGAATTCGAATTAGTTTTACAGGGAAAAACGTTTTCGAAAAAGGATGCATTCCTCGACTCCATTATCGTATTCTTGTGAATATCTGGTATATTAGACTCATACACAAGAAATCGATAAGCATTACTATTATGTGCATATCCTATGAAAATGCAATCAACAGTTTTTGGTCCTATCTTCCCCTTTTTAGGTGGATGAATGAATACCTTGGCAAGACACCCCCACACTCGTAGGAATTTATAGGAAGGTACTCTTCCTTTCCATATCTCATAAGGAGTTTTCCTTGCTTCTTTCCATGGTACCTTATTTAAAAGGTAATTAGCTGATAAAACAGCTTCTCCCCACATATTCTGAGGTAAGCCAGAGCTGATTAACATAGCGTTCATCATCTCTTTCAAGGTACGATTCTTTCGTTCTGCAATCCCATTGGATTGAGGTGAATAAGGAGCTGTGGTTTGATGTATGATTCCATTTTGTTCAAAAAGTGATTCAAAAGGAAAAACATACTCACCACCACGATCACTTCTTAACTCCTTAATTCTTTTATTCAGTTGGTTCTCAACTTCATTCTTATAGAGAACAAATTTCTCTATAGCTTCGTCCTTGCTTTTCATTAAATACACATAGCAAAATCTTGTGCAATCATCAATAAAGGTAATAAAATATTTATTACCGCCTCTCAATTGTATTGAATTAAAATCACATACATCGGTATGAATTAGATCAAGTGGTTCAGAGTTTCTTTCAATACTATGAAAATATGATCTATTTAGTTTTGCCTCAACACAAGTATCACACTTATGTCTGTTATCAATTTTAAAATTGGGAATGTGATTCATGTTAATTAATTTCCGCAATGAATTAAAATTAACATGTCCTAATCTACCATGCCATAGATTAGAGTACTCAACAATAAAAGCAGAAGAACTAGCTTTATTGATATTTTTGGGTTTAACAACCATTACATTGAGCTTAAATAGCCCATCAGTTACATACCTTTTTCCCACATACATCCCATTTTTAGTCAAAACTACTTTATTAGACTCGAACACCATCCGGAATCCATGCTTGTTCAGAAGCGATCCAGACACAAGATTCTTCTGTATTTCTGGTACATACAGAACATTGTTGTAGGCATTGCATTTTCGCATGTGAAACCCGATGATGAGTCTCAGTTGGAGGCACTACCTTTTTAGCTAAGGATATTGCGGGAAACGGAGGTCGGAATGGGAAATTCAGAATAAGTACGTCATCAGATTCATTTCGCAAGTTCACTGTCTTCGTTAGTGCTGCGTTCGTTACTTCGTTCGAACGTCAGGCAGATTGCGGACGTTCGTGTAGCGTTCAAATGGGCGTTCGAACGGAGTCGGTATTTCTGGTTTTGCTGCTAGCCTCGCACCCCAGCCCAATTAGCCCCCCAAAGCCCATAAAACACATCCCAATTAATAAAACACATTTAAAACACATGGGAAATTAAATTAAATATTAAGGTAAATATTAATAATATATTTGAATTAAATAAAATATTTAAACCATTTACCAATTAAATAAAACATAATATAATCATACCTAATTAAGACAAATCAAATATATTAACTTCCTAACTAAAAAAATCACATACCAAACTTAACAAATATCATGCCTAATTAAAATCAATCATAACAAATTAAAGATATTGACTTCCTAATCTAAACAAATTTTGTCCCCCATCAAATCCCTTGCTTTCCTTGTCTAACACCAAATCATATCTCTCTTTAATGCCAAAATCCCTTCCTTGTGAGACAAGGTGAAACCCTAGCCCTTCTCTATATAAACAACCCCTAACCAAGACATGCATCCTCTAGCTCATACAGATAACTCACACAAAAATCACAACACAAAGAGCCTTAGCCACTCACGGCAATAGCAACAAGAAGAACATAAACAATTCCCTTCATCTCCTCCACTCCATAACCGAAAACAGCACCCCCTAAACCTCTACCCATCACCAAAAATCTCCCCCATACAGCAGCCCTCCATCACCGAAAATATACCTCCAAACGGCAGCCCAAACACACCCCAAACAGCCCTTGAAACACGCCTGGACAGCAGCCCAAACCACTCCCAAAACAGTCCCTAAAATCCCTTAAAACAGTAACATAAACTGCACTTATAACCCTTGAAATAACCACACAAAACTACACTAAAAAAACCACGAAAAAAAACACTCGAAACAGTTCGTTGAAACGTTAAGACAGTGACCTGAACAGTGAGGAGAAAATACAGAAGAAACAGCAGCAAAACAGAGACCAGACGACGAGCAAAGCAGCAAAACAGTGAGCTAAGACGCTGAACCAGTGAACCGGAAGAATAAGGAGCTTTTACCCCTTCCGATCTCCGCGAAACGCAAGTCCGAAGATGACTTAAAAGGTTAGACCTGAGGGTACTTTCCACACTTATCTTTATTCAATTTTTGTTATTTATTTTGACTGTATTTTAATTATTTGTTGAATCTTGTTGTGTATGATGCGTGTTGTGGGTATTGGATGAATGAAAGAGTGTCGTCTCTTGTGGTATATAGGATGGAAACCCAGACGTAAATTCCGTAGCCGAATCCGAATGGACGGTAGTGCGGTCTGTACTTGGGATACAACTCCACGTACCGCTTGAGTAAACGGCACCTTCTTTTGTTTCATGTTGCTTTGATTTATTTATTTATTTTTCGTCACTTGAATTCTGCATGATGCTTATTTATGTATGATTCAATCGAGCGCATGGGCTTAGTAAGTGGAATGAAAGATCCCCTATGGGGAGGGGTTAAAGCCCTTTACCACGATGCTTTACCGCGCCGTTCGGTTGATGTGTGTTCGGTTGAATGCAAGATACGTTCAATCGGGCATATTACGTTTGATTATTGCTTTTAATTCTTTGTATGCATGATTCAATCAAGCGCATGGGCTTAGTAAGTGTAATGAAAGATCCCCTATGGGGAGGGGTTAAAGCCCTTTACCACGATGCTTTGCCACGCCGGTTGATGTGTGTTCGGTTGAATGTAAGATACGTTTAATCGGACATACTGAGCTTGACATTGTTGTCTTTATTCTTTGTGTTGCATGCATCAGGTCTGGTTCCGTTCGAACGCGTTCTCGAACGCTACACGAATGCGAACCTTCTGTTTACCGTTCGAACGCGTTCTCGAACGCTACGCGAACGCACACGCACATGCACTTCTTTAGTCTCATCATGCATCAGGTCTGGTTCCGTTCGAACGCGTTCTCGAACGCTATACGAACACGAACCTTATGTTTACCGTTCGAACGCGTTCTCGAACGCTATGCGAACGCACACGTACTTTCTTAATCTTATCATGCATCAGGTCTGGTTTCGTTCGAACGCGTTCTCGAACGCTATACGAACGCGAACCTTCTGTTTACCGTTCGAACGTGTTTTCAAACGCTACGCAAACACGCACCCACTAAACTGAGTCATTTTCATCAGATTTCATACATAGTTTTCCTAGTAGCTATCCCCACATGTATGAGTACAATGTGTTTAATGTATTACAATTCATATGCCTATGTCATGATAACATTTGAGTATTATTTCTTGTGGTATATCGGATGGAAACCCAGACATAAATTCCGTAGTCGATTCCGAATGGACGGTAGTACGGTCTGTACTTGGGATACAATTCCACGTACCACTTGAGAAGGTGCTCACATGTGTGCTCGTGTGGTTAGTATGTGTGCTTGTGTTTTCTTGAATATAATATGCCAGTGAATTGTATGTTTGTCGCTCCTTTGATGTACTTTCAAGCATGCAATCTTAGATGTGAAATATATGTAAACTTAGGCGTAATTTTTATTTTGTACATGTGAATTTAGAAGCATGATGCTCTTGGAAATAAGTGCTACTTAAGCCTGATTAAATTATTACATAAATCTTTCATTACAAGTGGCATAAGTAAGGGACCATTCCGAACCCAACGGTTTGAGGTCTTCCCTTGCGAAGGGTGAGTGCGGCCTTAAATCTCATTTTCCCGGTTCATACCGGGTGGCGACTCCATTATTCTCCGGTTTAGTCCCCCGTGGCTACTCCGTACTCCCGACCGGGCCGCGAGCCCGGGACAACATGCGTCGCCCAGTTCCTGTGTTCCCACAGTCTGGCGACTCCACTGGGGATAGAGAATCGGCCCCGAAATATTGTCTTGTAATGTTTGGATTTATGTTCTAATTGACCGTGTCTATAGTGGATGAAATAGGGGTTTAATCAAAGGCATTTTGAGGCTAGGTAATGGTTTGGTGTCTTCCTTCACTCACTACCTTTCTAGAAGGAAAAGCTGTGAAGGCCTAGATAGCCATCTACTCGTAGCCTATTGTGATGGACTAATTTGGAGGACTCGTTGTTTATTCCTGACACCAAGCGATAAGAGCCTAAGAGGCTTGGGTATTTAAGTGAGCCTCGCTCCACCTTTCCTTTGGGGAATCTACAACGGGAAATCTATTTGACAGTCCGTCACACACCATAGCTCATTGGCACGTACCTTAGTGTATAAAAAGGGTGCGCTCACTTGGTTGCTCGAACCCTTGATTGGGGAGACCTAGTTGTGGGTCATCCTTCGCCGATGAGAGCCTTTGTCTACACTCCTGCGAACCCACCCACAGACCGGGTTTGTATGGTTAAAGTAACAATTATTTCCTTGAGTATGTGTTTGTGGACCATCCTCATTTGGATGCAGTTGGACTATTGTCAGAAATGCGAACTTGCTGGGCCATTTAAACTGGGGCGAGTTCGTACCTTATGACTATTAGGCCCAAAGCTTCTGAAATGTTGATGGGCCATTACGTAGAAATTATTACTTTATGTTTGCATTATCTTTCTTTTATGCTTGTGTTTGGGAACATCGTCGTTTGGATCCATTTGGACCATTCGTCATGGGATATGGGCTTGTTGGGCCATTTAAACTGGGACAAGAACGTATTTTATGACAATTGGGCCAAAAGCTTCTAAGTGTTGATGGGCCACTTTGTGCTTGTGTTCGGGACATTACCATTTGGATTTAGTTGGGCTCCTTGTCATGAGATATGAACTTGTTTGGCCATTTAAACTGGGACAAGTTCACTCTTATGATAGTTAGCCCAAAAGCTTCTAAAATGATAACAAACCGATTTGTTTGAAAATTCTAGTTGATTTAGTATGTTATATATGTTACATGCATCTCATGCACCCCATGCATGCATATATCATGTTAACACCCTCTATGTCTCTGAAAGCCATCATAGTTTCCCGTTGGGTTAGGGAAGAGAGGAGACTCACCAAAAGACCGGTAACAGATATGAGTACATCCGATAATGAGGTATCCCAGATAGATCAGTTGGAAAATGGTTTCGCCAAGATTACCGAACAGTTGTAAGCCTTGACCACTGCCATGGCAAATATGGTTGTACCCCGTGCTGGGGGAAATCCTGAGAATGTGAGGTGCGAGGAGCCTCCGAATGGGTTGGGGGATGATATCCCCACTTTTGATGATGACATAGCAGAGTATGCAACAGGCAAAGTGATTGGGTCTCAGGCAGAATTTCAGAAGCTTCGGGATCAGGTTGAAACAGTTACCCATAAAATGAGGGGTAAACATGAAGAGTTGCTAGATTATGAGGCAATGACCTTCGGAGAACAGCTGCCAGCTCAGTTTAAAATGCCCGACATGGCCAAGTTTAATGGGAATGGAGACCCGAGAGTCCATCTGCAGCAATATGTCTCAGTCATGAGTTCAGTGGGCCTATCACAGCGCCAAGTCCAAAAGATGTTTGGGATGTCACTCGAGGGGGTACCTGTGGTTTGGTATCATAGCCTTGAGAAGAAGGTTAAGGAAGATTGGAGGGAACTAGCTGATGCTTTTCTGAAGCAGTATGTTACAGACTTAGAGATTGACTTGGCACTCCGTGATTTGGAGAACACCAAGCAGAAGCCGGAAGAAAGCTTCAAGGGGTATGTAGACCGCTGGAGAAGCCAGCTTCTGAAGATGCAGACTCGGCCCTCTGAGAAAGACTAGATCAAAATGATCATCAATGGTACTAAACCCTCCATTTATGGTAAGCTGCAGAGGATGACTTCGATGATTACAGATTTTCGACAATTGAGGGAGACGGTTATGGATATTGAAGAAGAAGAGGCTGAAGACAGAAAGTTCTATGGCTAGAATAGAAGGAATATTGAGGGACCTTCAGGGACCAAGCCCGCTACCGCTGAGGTCACTGCCATCAAAAGCAAGTGATTTTCCAACCTTGGTAAGCCTCTTTCAAGGGTGTTCGAAAAGTTGAAGGCGCAAGGACTTCTGGAACCCTTAGAGGCTAAACCAATTCCAAACCCTGTACCACCCAACCTTGACCTAAGCCTGTATTGTCACTTCCATCGGAGAAGGGGTCACGAAACTGATAGCTGCACCAACCTTAGGCATGAGATCCAAAACCTCATTGACTCCCACAAAATACCTGACCCAGAAAGAGAACAACCCAACGCACACAGAAATCCCCTACCCAACTACATGATCAACTCTGGCCTACCCGAAACCCTTGTCCTCCAAATTCTCAACCACTCAGCTTCATTCATAGGAATATGGGATGACAACGGTGGAGAACCATAGGCCAATGAAGAAGGCAATGCTGCGAATGATGAAGTTATTCCTCCTAGTTTATTTGATCCTGCATTTTTAATAAAGACATTGATTTTGTCTCTTCGTTCGAACCTTTTCTTAATGATAATAAAGACGTTCGTTTTGCTTACTTGCCTAAATCTCTTCATTTCAACCGGCAACATGCGTATATTTGAGAAAAGCATTCAACCTTGGTACTATGAAATTCAGTGATGTTTAGAACACGGGGAATTCCCGAAAGCAGCAAGCAGAAAAGATATGATGATCATTCAGAAATTGGGAAATGGGGCAGTGAGACTATCAGACTTGAAAGGGAATGAGTTCACCGAGCCGATTAAAGTGGAAAGGTTGAAGCAGTACTTTGCCTGAGGAAGAATTGGCGGGAGACCTAACCCAACGGATAGGAAACTCATTCATGCATGCATGCATACACGTAACATACTTTGCATTCTTTTGTGTTTGTTTTGCTTTGTATTCACAGTTTGAAGCAGAAAGAGAGAAAGCGGCAAAGACAAACCAATCAGGAACAGCGACAGCACAATATCATTCTGGGGGTGAGGCCCATATCAGTATCAGTCTGAGGGCGAGGCCCATATCAGTATCAGTCTGGGGGTGAGGCCCATATTCAGTATCAGTCTGGGGGCGAGGCCCATATCATCATATCAGTCTAGGGGCGAGGCCCATATCAGTATCAGTCTAGGGGCGAGGCCCATATCAGTATCAGTTGGGGGCGAGGCCCATATTAGTTTCAGTCTTGAGGATGAGTCCCAGGGGTGAGGCCCATATCATCAGTATCAGTCTAGGGGCGAGGCCCATATCAGTATCAAAGTGGGGGCGAGGCCCATATCAGTATCAGTTTGGGGCGAGGCCCACATCATTCTGGGGGCGAGGCCCACATCAGCATCACTCTAGGAACGAGCCCACATCAGCATCGGTATCAGTTTAGCCGGGAATGGCACTCCAAGAATGGAAAACAAGTTCGAGAATGAACAAGCCGGGAATGGCACTCCAAGAATGGAAACACAGTTCATGAATGAACAAGCCGGGAATGGCACTCCAAGAATGGAGCAAGGTTCGGAAATGGACCACTCTCATATCAGTATTGGTTCGGAAATGGACTATCTCTCCTCAGCAATGTTCGGAAATGGACCACTCTCATATCAGTGTTGGTTCTGAAATGGACTATCTCTCATCAGTAACGGTTCGGAAATGGACTATCTCTTATCAGCAACGGTTCGAAAATGGACCACATCATTATCAGTAACGGTTCGGAAATGGACCACTCTCATATCATTATTGGTTCGGAAATGGACTATATCTCCTCAGCAATGGTTCAGAAATGGACCACTCTCATATCAGTAACGGTTCGGAAATGGACCACTCTCTTATCAGCAACGGTTCGGAAATGGACCATTCTCATATCAGTATTGGTTCGGAAATGGACTACCTCTCATCAGCAACGATTTGAAATGGACCACATCATTATCACTAACGGTTCAGAAATGGACCACTCTCATATTAGTATTGGTCCGGAAATGGACTATCTCTCCTCAGCAATGGTTCAGAAATGGACCACTCTCATATCAGGCATGGTTCGGAAATGGACTATCTCTCATCAGCAACGGTTCAGAAATGGACCATCATCTCATCACTTGCCGAAAATGGCACTCTGAAAAAATGGAGCAACGGTTCGAAATGGATAGACATCACTTCAGCAAAGCCTCGGAAATGGGGTTTAGCATACCGAAAATGGTAAAACCAGATCAACTCAACTCAACACAGCAGGCAAACCAGGAGACAGCTGGCGACCTAGGTAAGTGAAAATGCATTGCATGTACTTTGATAGGATTGTCACTGTCACACACTGCACAAGTCCCATCAAAGTGGGGGCGACTGTAGGCATTGAATTTTCGCATGTGAAACCCGATGATGAGTCTCAGTTGGAGGCACTACCTTTTTAGCTAAGGATATTGCGGGAAACGGAGGTCGGAAGGGGAAATTCAGAATAAGTACGTCATTAGATTCATTTCGCAAGTTCACTGTCTTCGTTAGTGCTGCATTCGTTACTTCGTTCGAACGTCAGGCAGATTGCAGACGTTCGTGTAGCGTTCAAATGGGCGTTCGAACGGAGTCGGTATTTCTGGTTTTGCTGCTAGCCTCGCACCCCAGCCCAATTAGCCCCCAAAGCCCATAAACACATCCCAATTAATAAAACACATTTAAAACACATGGGAAATTAAATTAAATATTAAGGTAATATTAATAATGTATTTGAATTAAATAAAATATTTAAACCATTTACCAATTAAATAAAACATAATATAATCATACCTAATTAAGACAAATCAAATATATTAACTTCCTAACTAAACAAATCACATACCAAACTTAACAAATATCATGGCTAATTAAAATCAATCATAACAAATTAAGATATTGACTTCCTAATCTAAACAAATTTTGTCCCCCATCAAATCCTTGCTTTCCTTGTCTAACACCAAATCATATCTCTCTTTAATGCCAAAATCCCTTCCTTGTGAGACAAGGTGAAACCCTAGCCCTTCTCTATATAAACAACCCCTAACCAAGACATGCATCCTCTAGCTCATACAGATAACTCACACAAAAATCACAACACAAAGAGCCTTAGCCACTCACGGCAATAGCAACAAGAAGAACATAAATAATTCCCTTCATCTAATCCACTCCATAACCGAAAACAGCACCCCCTAAACCTCTACCCATCACCAAAAATATCCCCCATACAGCAGCCCTCCATCACCGAAAATATACCTCCAAACGGTAGCCCAAACACACCCCAAACAGCCCTTGAAACACGCCTGGACAGCAGCCCAAACCACTCCCAAAACAGTCCCTAAAATCCCTTAAAAGAGTAACATAAACTGCACTTATAAACCTTGAAATAACCACACAAAACTACACTAAAAAAACCATGAAAAAAAACACTTGAAACAGTTCGTTGAAACGTTAAGACAATGACCTGAACAGTGAGCAGAAAATACAGAAGAAACAGCAGCAAAACGGAGACCAGACGGCGAGCAAAGCAGCAAAACAGTGAGCTAAGACGCTGAACCAGTGAACCGGAAGAATAAAGAGCTTTTACCCCTTCCGATCTCCGCGAAACGCAAGTCCGAAGACGACTTAAAAGGTTAGACCTGAGGGTACTTTCCACACTCATCTTTATTCGATTTTTGTTATTTATTTTGACAGTATTTTAATTATTTGTTGAATCTTGTGTGTGTATGATGTGTGTTGTGGGTATTGGATGAATGAAAGAGTGTCGTCTCTTGTGGTATATAGGATGGAAACCCAGACGTAAATTCCGTAGCCGAATCCGAATGGACGGTAGTGCGGTCTGTACTTGGGATACAACTCCACGTACCGCTTGAGTAAACGGCACCTTCTTTTGTTTCATGTTGCTTTGATTTATTTATTTATTTTTCGTCACTTGAATTCTGCATGTTTCTTATTTATGTATGATTCAATCGAGCGCATGGGCTTAGTAAGTGGAATGAAAGATCCCCTATGGGGAGGGGTTAAAGCCATTTACCACGATGCTTTGCCGCGCCGGTTGATGTGTGTTCGGTTGAATGCAAGATATGTTCAATCGGGCATACTACGTTTGATATTATTGCTTTTAATTCTTTGTATGCATGATTCAATCGAGTGCATGGGCTTAGTAAGTGCAATGAAAGATCCCCTATGGGGAGGGGTTAAAGCCCTTTACCACGATGCTTTGCCGCGCCGGTTGATGTGTGTTCGGTTGAATGCAAGATATGTTCAATCGGGCATACTACGTTTGATATTATTGCTTTTAATTCTTTGTATGCATGATTCAATCGAGTGCATGGGCTTAGTAGTGCAATGAAAGATCCCCTATGGGGAGGGGTTAAAGCCCTTTACCACGATGCTTTGCCGCGCCGGTTGATGTGTGTTCGGTTGAATGTAAGATATGTTTGATCGGACATACTGAGCTTGACATTGTTGTCTTTATTCTTTGTGTTGCATGCATCAGGTCTGGTTCCGTTCGAACGCGTTCTCGAACGCTACGCGAACGCACACGCACTTCCTTAGTCTCATCATGCATCAGGTCTGGTTCCGTTCGAACGCGTTCTCGAACGCTATACGAACGCGAACCTTCTGTTTACCGTTCGAACGCGTTCTCGAACGCTACGCGAACGCACACGCACTTTCTTAATCTTATCATGCATCAGGTCTGGTTCCGTTCGAACGCGTTCTTGAACGCTATACGAACGCGAACCTTCTGTTTACCGTTCGAACACATTTTCAAACGCTACGCGAACACCCACCCACTGAACTGAGTCCTTTTCATCAGATTTCATACATAGTTTTCCTAGTAGCTATCCCCACATGTATGAGTACAATGTGTTTAATGTATTACAATTCATATGCCTATGTCATGATAACATTTGAGTATTATTTCTTGTGGTATATCGGATGGAAACCCAAACATAAATTCCGTAGCCGATTCCGAATGGACGGTAGTACGGTCTGTACTTGGGATACAATTTCACGTACCACTTGAGAAGGTGCTCACATGTGTGCTCGTGTGGTTAGTATGTGTGCTTGTGTTTTCTTGAATATAATATGCCAGTGAAGTTGTATGTTTGTCGCTCCTTTGATGTACTTTCAAGCATGCAATCTTAGATGTGAAATATATGTAAACTTATGCGTAATTTTTATTTTGTACATGTGAATTTAGAAGCATGATGCTCTTGGAAATAAGTGCTACTTAAGCCTGATTAAATTATTACATAAATCCTTTCATTACAAGTGGCATAAGTAAGGGACCATTCCGAACCCAACGGTTTGAGGTCTTCCCTTGCGAGGGGTGAGTGTGACCTTAAATCTCATTTTCTCGGTTCATACCGGGTGGCGACTCCATTATTCTCCGGTTTAGTCCCCCGTGGCTACTCCGTACTCCCGACCAGGCCGCGAGCCCGGGATAGCATACGTCGCCCAGTTCCTGTGTTCCCATAATTGTTCAAAGTCAATTCTTTCCCCGAGGTCATCTTCAGAATCACCTTTCTTTGACCTTCAATCTCAGATGTTGTTGAATTTCCCATGTATATTTTTCCCCATTGCCAGCAGGCTCAAATGAAGAAAACATGCTCTTGTCCGAGCACACATGTCGAGTGGCACCAGTGTCAATCCACCATTCTCTTGGGTTAGAACCCACTAGATTGACCTCAGAAACCACAGTAAAAAGGTTAATGTCTGAAACATCTTGAGTCATGTGTTCCATCACATTAGCCTCTTGGTTCTTTTTCTTCTTCGGCAGTCTGCACTCAGAAGAATTGTGACCCATTTTATCACAGTTGAAGCATCTTCCTTGAAATTTGGATTTCTTGGAAATTCCTCCTTTAGGGCCCATCTTTGACCCTTTGTTCTTGAAGTTCTTGTTCTTATGGCCATGTTCAACAACATTTGCCTTGGCCTCATGAGATATTCCTCTCTTGTCAGATACTCGGTTATCTTCCTCAATTCTCAGCTTAAGAACCAAGTCTTCAATGCTCATTTCTTTTCGCTTATGCTTTAGATAATTCTTGAAATCTTTCCAACCAAGTGGTAGTTTCTCAATTATCGAGGCTACTTGGAAGGTTTCACTTAAACTCATCCCCTCGGCATGAATTTCTGCTAGAATAATCTGCAGTTCTTGTACTTGGCTTAACACAGTTTTGGAATCAACCATCTTAAAATCTAGGAAACGGCCTACGACAAATTTCTTAGTACCGGCATCCTCAGTTTTATATTTTCGTTCCCAAAGCCTTTTTGCTGTTTTCATTCCGGTGTACACACTGTACAAGGAATCACTTAGCCCATTCAGCACATAATTCCTACATAGGAATTCAGAATGTTTCCAATCATCGATCACACTAATCACTTGGATATCAATCTCACCCTCCGAGGTTACATGAGCATCTTCCTTTAGGAACCTCGCAAGGTTCAACGTGGTCAAGTAAAAGAACATCTTCTGTTGCCACCTTTTAAAATTATGACCAGTGAATTTTTCAGGTTTTTCCGCAGCAGGATTGACATGGCTCACATGTCCAACAGGTTGTCTAGCCATAGAGGCAGCAACACCTTGGCCAGCCACAGCGGCTGCCATATTAAGCCCATAGGCTGTAGCATGTTGGCCAGCCGAAGAGGCTGCCACTGTAATTTGGCCAGCCACAGGGGTTGCCACAACATTCTGGCCAGCTAAAGAGGCTGCCACATTCGGATCTACTGTGTTTGGACTATTTTCCATATCCATAGAGTCAAATTTGTTTTAAGACTGTACTACAAATATTACAATTATTTCACGGTAATTGGGAAAATCTGAATCAGAATTAATCTCAACCCCTGATATGATACTTCAGACCATGATGAGCAAAGCGGACCCTGTTGAGCAGAGTGGACCCTGATGGGCAGAGCAGACCCTGATGAGCGGAGCAGACCCTGATGAGGAGGGCAGACCCTGAAGAGCAGACCCACACGAGCAGACCCTAACGAGCGGAGTCAGACCTTAATAAGAAGACCCACACGGACAGACCCTGGCGAGCGGAGTCAGACCCTGGTGAGTGGAGGCAGACCCTGGCGAGCGGACCCTAAAATCACCCACTGACGTGATGATCCAGACACTGATGAAAGCTTCTACCTCTGACCGAACCACTGAAGGAAATGAACCGAACCACTGCTTCACTATTCTGAGGCTTGTTGATGTCAACAATCTCCTTAAAACAAATTCGTCCCCTACCGAAGGTGTAGTAGAACGTGAGACGTTTGTTTCCCAGGATGTAACAGAAAACAAACGAGTAAGGGCACCACCAAACTCATTTCCAACGAACCACTAAAGTGTTTGAACTCTTCAAAAATAAAGAAAAAACCGAGGAATGCTTTTGCTGTTGTGTGTTCTGTGTGTATTGTCGATGTAAATTAAAAACTAAAACACTACATGCCTTTTATAGAAGGAAAATAATTGTGCCAATTAAAATCACACTAATGAGAGACCTTTCACTTGAAGTAATCCTCAAATTAATTTAATAGAATTAAATTAACTGTTATGGAACTTCAAAAGTCTTGGAAAAACAAAGAGACTAGCAAAAATTGGCTGGGCCGGGCCTGCACAATTTGGTCCGGCATTCGTGTAGGTAGGACGCGCGGGTGCACACAAGCCAAGCCTGTTCGGATTTTGATTTGCACCCCCCTACGCGCGCACGTAAAGAGAGCCTCTATCCTTATAACTCTTACCCATCTATATATGAGCAATCATATATAAGCACAACTTCTCTCTAATAGCTTTCCCATGTGGGACAAGCTTTATTCTCTTTATTTTCCAACACCAATGGGTGAACTTTGATCAACAATTTCTCATTCACCCAAGCACCATTTTAAGCATATGAATATACCATTTCGAACTACTCACGGAGGAGTATCTGAATCATTCAATAACAACCACTAACACGAAGTGGACCATGCTTGAATTTGTGCCTCAAAATGCTTACTCATAAGCATTTTCCAACATCAGGGACATGAGTGTCATGCTTTGGGGGACGACGATATGTAACGCCCCAAAGTCATGGATTTGCACTCCTGGCTATATTTAGACATATGGGGGGACGACGATACATAATACCCCTATACGTCAGGTTTTCAGAGACAGGGACCGGTTTTCAGAAACAGTTTTTAGAGATTAGTTTTTAGAAATAGTTTTCAGAAATAGATATTTTAGAAATAAGTTTTCAGAACAAATCTTTCAGATACAGGTTTTCAGAACCATATTTCCAAAAACAAACTTCAGAAAAGTTTTCCAGGAAGAAAGTTGTTTTCAAGTAATAGAAGAGATTTTAGAAAAGATGATTTAAGATGAAATTGGTTTTAGAACCATGGATTTTCAAAAGCACTTTCAGTACTAATTTTAAATTGTCCACTCACGTAGATCGTTCAAACGATCTAACCCCTCACTCATACTTTCTTTATTTTACAGGTATTTCCGGAGGATGAGCTCGAGGGGATGGATACTGATGGCAGTCACTAGATGGATTTGGTCCACCAAGTCGAGTCAGTGTTCGGCTCAGACAGTGTCAGAGAATGTCATGTAACATATAGATTATTTAGTAAAGAATATGCATGTAAAGAGTTATAAGTGTTCATTTATAAAGTTGTAATGTATAGTAAATTTGGGTATTCAGTCTGAAAAACATTATGCATTTATGAGATTGAGTTGGGCATCGGTCTCGTGCATGAGTTTATACATCATATAAGTTTAATATTGTTAGAAAGTCAGAGGCTCAAGGGGATAGTACGGCCTATTCCATACCGGTAGCATATCCCGGATTGGGGATGTTACATTATAACCCAAAAATACCGACACTTCTCATTCTTCTTTCTCATATTCTTTTTCTCCTCTTTCTCTTCTCCACAACGTTTTCTCAAAAATTCCCTACAAATCATCAAACAAAAATCCAATTCTTCACAAGGTAACTTTTATTCATTCTTTTATTAAACCATAACTCTTTATTTTTCTATATATTTAAATCACTCTCACTTAGTTTAAGTTTAACCTCTCTCAAAAATTAGGGTTCTAATTTTTTGTAGTTATCTTTATTATATATATGTTGTTTTAGTTAGTTAATTTATTGTTAGTTGATTATTATGCATATATGTGAGATTAGTTTATTTTGTAATTAATTTATTAATTATGTGCAAGCTTAAATTAATTAATTAATTAATGGGTGATGTCGATGAATTTAATATAATGTCTAATAATTATATTTTTTATATGTAGATAGAAATTGGATGAGCTCGGTGGATAGATTGAGTGTTGAATATCGTAATAGAGTTTATGAGTTTATAGAATTGGAAAAGCAACATGTTGATGCAGAAGGTCGTGTTCGATGTTCATGTAAAAATTATTTGAATAGGAAAAGTAAAAGGAAACAGTTAGATGAAGTTTTCAATAATTTATACATGTCGGGAATATCACCAACTTACTATACATAGATTTATCATGATGAGCAATATAATTCTCAATCAAGGTTTATTGATTCCAGTGAAGAGAGTAGTAGTTACAATCAACCTGCAAACGATGAGATAACTGATATTTTGTGTGACTTACAGGGTCCACAAGTCGGTCATAGTGTTGGTGGTGACATACTAGTATTATATGGAAATTATCAAAATTTATTTAGCCAACTACTTGAGGAGACACAAAAAATACCATTTGTAGGTGCTGAGATGTCGATCTTGAATTTCATTGTGAAACTATTGCACATTAAAGTGATGAACATAATGAAAAACAAATGTATTGATATGATGCTATACTTACTTGGCCAAACCTTTCATTGCTTTTTCTGCAGAGGAATTTTCAGGTTCGTCTCACCTTTGTTTAAGCTATCTCTTAGGATTTTCACATCATCTATCTTTCTTTCTAAATTTTATCATACAATGACTCATCACATGTTCTCAAAAGTTTTTTTTCCGAAATTCCATCTCTTTCAAAGGTTGAGCATTATCTAAATTCAAATTCACCTCCAACAAAGATTTCACCTTTTGAATGTTTCTGCACATGTGTGTGTGATTCTTTCACAAAAGATTGGGTGCAAGCCGGATCGGTTTATACTGGCGCTTAGTGTAGACTAGTGTTGTTACTTTAGTTCATTTTCATCTTTTTCTTGGTCAAGATAATCTAACACCTAGTTTAAAGGTCATAAAAATTTATTTTATGTAGGGCTTATTTTTTATCCCTAACTTTCTTAAGTCGTCAAACTGTCTTTTGATGCAAGGACTACATATTTGTGATGCAAGACCAAAGTTACTGAACAATTTCACCAACTTAGGTTGCTTTACATACTCAGTATTTGAGTTTTCATTTGACTCGAAAGTACTCGTGTGGTTCAAAATACTCTCGGTTACTAAACATTTCAAACAACAGAGTAGATTTTGTGGGATTCACCATTTTCTTTCTTTTCTTATTTTTTTTTTCTTTTCGTTTGCACCTTTGTTTTTGCTTGTGTCATCTCATTAACATAGTGTCACTTTAACCTTAACTACGGAAAATAGTCGAATGAGTGTCAAGTGTCATGACTATCCCTTCAAGTTGTGCCAGCATAATCTCTTTCTAAGTGTTTTCCAATTCCAAGTTTAAGTTTTAGTGCAAAATTTTTGTTGATAGCATTCTGCAAATAATTCCAAAGTCAATGTTTCTTTCAAAATTTGGACATGCTCATTTTTTATCAAGAGACGGAAAAATGTTTGGAAAAATAAACTTTATGTCATCATTGAACATAGAAAAGAGAGAGTCATTCATGACAAGAAAAAAATGCAAATACAAAAATCATGCTTAGGTGGGTACCTTTCAGGATCATGTATTTTATCGATGTCAATTAGATTTTGGATCTCGTGCCTGAGGTGGGCATATCTGTCTATTTCATGCCCCGAGAATTGGTGGAAATGGCAGTATAGGTTTGGGTAAAGCTTGGCTAGCAGCGGATCTGGCACGAGATTCGGCTCTAGTGGTCTTAGTAGGTTTTGTTTCTCAACTTTGTCAAAGATCTTGGACATTAACCTTCCCAAGTTGGAGAAGTGTTGCTTCTCGACGGTATTTACATATGTTGCTTCATTTCTTGATTCCTCTCCAATATTCTTCCTATATTGCCATTAGATATATAGCTTATTATTCTCTGCTTCCTCATTTGCTATGTCCATGACAGTCTTCTTCAACTGTTGGAAGTCATAGATCATGGAGGTCATCCTCCTAAGCTTGTTGTAGATATGGGGCTTGGTCCTTTTGATGATCATTTTGACGTGGTCTTTTTTTGATTGCCTTATTTGCATCCTCAATAGCTGGCTTATCCAACAGACAATATATTCTTTAAAATTTTCTTCAGGCTTTTGCTTCGTATTCTCCAAGTCACAAAGCGACATGTCAATATCCATATCGGTCACATATTGATTTAGGAATGCTTTAGCCAGCACCCTTCAATCTTCCTCCAATTTCTTGTCTAAATTATGGTATCATACTACAAGTGCTCTCTCCAGCGACATCCCAAACATTTTCTACACTTAGCATTGAGACAGTCCAGTTGAACTCATCAGTGATACATACTGATGGAGATGAACCTTTGGATCTCCGTTTCTATTAATTTTTATCATTTCTAACATTTTGAACTCATCATGGAGTTCTTCTTCAAAGGCTATTGCATTGTAGTCTAGAAGGTCTTCGTGTTTGCCCTTCATTTTCTAGGCTACTGTCTCTTTTGCTCCCTAAGTTTTTGGAGCTCGGTCTCAGTATGAGATTTGGCCATTTTGTCTGCAGCATATTCGGCCATGTCGTTGTCATCTAAAATAATAGTTTCTTTAGCCATTTGATTTTCAAGCCCCACGCGGCTCATTTCACTAGTTTCGACCTCTATTGTTCGAGGCGCCATATGGATCGCTTCCATGGTAGCAATGTTGTTGGCCAAGTTTTATAGTTTTTCTTCTATCTTGTTCACTGTTGTCTCAAACTGATCCATGCAGGCATTATCACTGCCCGTGCTATTGTTATTTTCCATGTCTAAGTCTGTTACTTGCTTTTTGACGAGTATACCTTATTCCCTAATCCACTATGCCATTACGATGGTTGTATCACAAAATGTTAGGATGATGCATGTGTGCATACAATGCATGAGATGCACGAAATGCATGGTGTGCTCAAACATCAGCATATGCTCTTCCAACCTTATTCCTTCCACGCATAATAAGTCCATATATGTCCTAGGTTTGGTTTAATTTATACACCAATGGATACATAAGCTCGTTCTCTCATATGCTATAAAGAGTAAACCTTGGAAACATTGGTTTCGTTCCATCATTAAAATAAAAAGGCTGCCCATTTACAAAAGTGAATAAGCCTAATATGGGGATCGTGTTATTGTCTGAAAATGACGGATCAGACCTTTAGTGATCACAGTTATTTTAGGACAGGTTTAGAAAATATTGAGGAATATCCAAATTGGCAAAAACAAGGCGTACCCTTTCTAGATGAAAGCCATTATGAGTATTAGACTCATATTTTGGCACTTTTGATCCTAACTAAATATTTTTAGGCCCAACAAGGTTTGCATACAATGTGTCCCGTTATCATTTCAAAGCCTTTGGCCCAATTATCATGAAAATGTAAACTTATCACAGTTGAAAAGGCCCAACAAGTTTACATTCCATGGCAAAAGATTCAAACAACTTTAAATGATTGGGGGGCCAAACACAAGCATAAATAAGACTCATATAGGATAACAACTATAGGGTTTTCATGTGAGCTTACAAGGGTATGACTTAGGCTCTTATCGACGAAGGGTTGCCCATAACTAGGTCTCCCCATCCAAGGGTTCAATAGACCAAGTGAAAACTCATTTTCTATACCTTGGATAAAAATGATTGTCCACAACTAGGTCTCTCCACCCAATGGTTCAATCGACCAAATGAAAGCACCTTAATATCCAATGGTACGTGCCAATAAGTGATGATTATCATAACATACCAATCAACTGCCTTGAGTGAAAATGATTTCTCGATATGCAACGTCATCAGGGTTAAAAAGGGTATACAAAAGATAAAGACATGGCTCTCATCAATATCGCCTTAAATACTACAAGGTATTTTTCAGGGCCGATTATCTATCGCCAGTGGATTCTCCATCTGTAGGAGCGAATCAGGATTTATCGTTATACCTATGACATCAGATACCACTACACTATTGGGATTGCAGGCCATAGAGAGTACAAAAAGTCTCACAGAGGGACTAACCATAGAATAAGGGAGTCTCCATCCGATATGAGACATCGAGAATGATTTAAAGCTGTACTACACCCCTCGAAAGGTCCGGTCTTAAACTCGTTTGGGTTCGGAATGGTCCATTACTGATGCCAGTATAATATTCAAGCTGAAAAGAGGCATTTATATGTCTTATAATGCAATCGCATGTAATATAGTTTAAATAACACACACGGCACAATAATTTAATAAATTACGATAAACAAATGGAGTTTAAATGCACGAATAAACTATTAAAATAATGATTAAATAAGCTAAAACATGCACCGAGGCTTGGCCCGACATAGCCTAAGGTCAGCCAGATACAAACTTCAATCTTCATGTCTGGTTGGACTTACCGGAAGTCTAGTCTGATATACTGCGTAGTCCAGAAATGTAGAAATATTTATACGCAATAACAAACATAATAAACACGAATTTTTGATACATTCATAATGAAATAGTCATCTCCCGGTGGTACATGGAGTTGTATCATGGGTGCAAATCATACTATTGTTCATTTGGAATCGGTTATGGAACTTATGTCCGGGATTCCATATTATATACTATGGGATCATGCGACAGGATATAAAGCACATCTGGCTGGACATATGAAAAATCTTGCTGGACATATATTACAAACAGGACAGTAAACAGAGCATTCAAATAGCAACAATAAATCATAACATGTTTAATCCTAGAAATCATTTTTCAAGCTTTTTCCTTTCCAAAAGAACCTCATCTGAATCCACCTTAAGAAGGTGGAACACCCCCAATTTTATAGAAAATAAGAGGGGCTGAGAATAGAAAGAGGGGACAAAATCCCCTCCCATTCTCCAGTGATTGCCAATCTGTTGTGTCAGTTACAGTTCGAGACATATCCAGCCGGATATGCATTTTAAGATATACATTCGATCATACATAGTCATGCCCGTGATTCCAGTAATTGAAGATGTGCATAATTATTGCTAGCTCGATACATGTCCGACCATATATTATATTTGAATTATATGCACGTGTTATGTTCGGCCGAATGTAGGGTTTTTAGATCATGGCCGGATAGATGTTCCGGTTTAGAGAGAAGTTGGGTCGGACATAAGTGATGTCCAGTTGGCTTTTTGGCTATATTCCTTGGAGTTCATTTCTTTCCTGAAATTCATCCTTGCAATTTCCCCAACTTTCAGAAGGTGTCCACTTAAGAGACTCATCATCGCGCTATGCACAAAAAATACAATATCTAAATAGAAATTCTGGATTTTAGATTGCGCTTCAGTGAATTATGAGTTTAAGATGAGAAATTTTTCTGATTAGATTCATAAATTCTCTTAGAAAATTTGAAATAGTTTAAGCTTGACATGATTTTGGCGGGATTGATAGTTGAAAATGATTTCTATGATTTAAATTAATTTTAAGAAAAATATGCCTCGTATATTTATTTTTGGAATTGACAGATACTCTTGGAATTGATGGATTCAGCAGAGCCTGTGCACATGGCATATACATATTTATGACCAAGAGGACAGTAATACGTAGCTCTGATTGCGAGTCTGGAACCACTGATTCCTATTCCTCAAAAAGAAGAACTGGAACTGAACCGCAAAAGTGTGGTTTCGGTTCAGGTTCAGGAACCGGAACCGTAAAATTACTTAATAAAAAAATTGATTTAAATTAGTTTTAATTAGAAAGAAATTAAATTAAAAGGGCTTGTGCTTAATTTTTTTTTTTAAAAAAATTTCAAAATTAAACTGCCTTTTTCATATAACCTTAAATTGAACATTTTACAGTATTTCTAGACACCCTATTCAAGCTAAGATTTAATGTATTTTCACAATAATCAGTAAAACAAACTTTTTCATCGAAACTAAAAGACAAGTGTTCTATTGAAATCATTTTTGTAATCTTTTCTCTATTTTTTGCATCACTATATTGAAATAATTGAGAATATGAATATTGACCATACCTCGACATTTGCATTTGAGTTTTGGCAATTCCAATGAGTTTACATGTTTTGCTCGCATGTGCTTCGTGAATGATCCATACCCACCATGTTTTTTTGAATTTATAAGTACTTTTACATTAATTACATTTCATTATATAATCACCATCTTCTTGTAGTTCCTTTGTGAAATGAATTCTGAAATTATCGAAGTCACGAGTATTTTGTTCTCCTCCGAGAAATTGGCTCTCTTGAGTAGGAAAATCCTCATGTTCATCTATTGTTAGACTCTGACTTGCACTTGACATTTTTGTAATTTGTAATAAATAAACTAATAATGAGAAAATTAGATAACATTTGAGAATTAAAATAATAATTATATTTGAGAAGAAATTGAGAGAATAGAATTATAGATAGAAATTGAGAGAATAGAATTGAAATTTAAGATAATTATTGTTGAGAAAATTATGAATTAAGGTGGGTATTTATAGAAAAAATTTAAAAAATTTTGTTGAATACAAAAGTTGGGAAAAATAAAAAATTCAGCCAACGGTCACTGTTTTTTTTTTTTTTTTTGCGGTTCCCGATTCTATTTTTAATGAAACCAGAACTGAACCATATTTTTCCGATTTCAATTTCGGTTCTTGGAACCGAAACCGTCTATTCCTGGAACTAGAGGTTCCATGCGGTTCTGGTTCCGGAAGACGGCCGGGCCTAGCGATACTTAATGCCTCTGGATCCTAATTTCAGTGACATGAGGGACATCGATATGTAACGCCTCATGACACTAGTTGTTTATCAAATTCAATGTCTTGGGGGATGACGATACGTAACGCCTCAATGCACTAACTATTTATAAGAGGGGTATGGAGGGGGACGACGATACGTAACGTCCCCACACATCTGTTTTCTTTGGAGGCATATTGGATTTTAAAAGTTTTGATACTTAACTAGTTTTCTAGAGATTTAAAGTTATTTTTGAAATCCAGATATTCAGAAAAAGTATGATTTCGTTTAGTCATTATTGTTATTAATTTATGATCATTATTTTGGATCTTTTTAGCTCCACCCATTGGATTCTTTAGAACTCACCCCATTCTACATTTTTTACAGGGTCTTTTTTTTGGTGAGCCATAGCCAACTTTCGGAGACATTAACTGAGGAGAGGAGATACCACTGCAGTCACTAGGGAATGGTCTATCATGCACAGTTTACATTCATATATAATATGGTGATGTTTTGTTGAGACACATTTATAATCAATGTTATGTAAATATTTCAGTACATATATATAACATATCCATTTCAAGTTAGATGATATTGTTCATAACATAGATGAGTTTATTTACTACATGATCAAAATTATCATAGTTTGAGTATTTCATAACATTAGTAAGAGGCTTAAGGTGATGGTGGGATCCGTCACCTGTCGGTAGTATCTCCGAAATGAGGATTTTACACTATCACTAAAGAATAGTTTATTAAATATGTTTCTTCTAAATTCGTTGCACAAACATATCATTAGTGAAGATATTT
This sequence comes from Zanthoxylum bungeanum, assembly GCA_019454045.1. Taxonomy (NCBI): domain Eukaryota; kingdom Viridiplantae; phylum Streptophyta; class Magnoliopsida; order Sapindales; family Rutaceae; genus Zanthoxylum; species Zanthoxylum bungeanum. Next base: position 12,546 of record SKCR01040108.1, on the reverse strand, counting down.
AAAGACACAACAAGTACTTAAAAAAAAAAACCCTTAAAAAATTAAATTCTTTGGTCTTAAGCCCCCCTCGCCTCATTACGTGAGCATGAAATGTTTTAAGAATTTCAAATTAAAAATTATATTCAATAACTTAAATTATTTGAAACACAACTTATAAAAGTAAAATTCAATAAGTATTTTGCCATTAATAAAAATATTTTTTTAAAAAAATACTATAAATTAAGTAAAAGGATGTTGAATTAAATACTTTGCACTTTTTAAAATTTCATTTCATTCAAATATTTTAGTTTTTTTCTATTATTAATCACTAATAATATTTAAAATTATTTTACTTGATTCATATTTTCTAAGTATTTAAATTTTTATAACATATAAAATAATAAAATGATAAATAAAATTAATATTTAAGAGAATTATTATAATAATAAAGGATTTTGTTTAATTTTTAAATATATGAAAGTTTCGATTAATTTTATCAAATATCATCAAAATATACTTATTTTCTCTTAATTAGGAGAACTCAAAACTTATAAACTAGTCCCTCACTGCTAGCATGGTATGATATTATAATTAGTTATTTAAAAAATTTTGAGGAGTATAGGCGAGCAAAACCGGCGCTATTGAGTTGGCACTTTATTTGTTATAAATGAAAAAGCTAATAAATTAAAAATAAATAAATAGATGCACATCAAATCGCATATAATTGAAAAAGTCAGATAATTTTTTGTCACGTTGTGATTATTATTATTATTATTATTATTATTATTATTATTATTATTATTATTATTATATTATTATTATTATTATTATTATTATTATTATTATTTTGCCTTGAGTGTCTGTGAATTTGGTATGCACTTTTGTGTGTGCGCATCATTATTGTTGAAAAATTATAAAAATAATTATAAGCTCTCTATAATAATTTTTTATTCAACCAATGACTGTTTCATTATTAATAAATTATTAATTATAAAAGGGATGATGTTTACAGGTGGGGAATGCAACCTCACAAAGGTGTGGGATCTCAAATTTAATTAATCTATCTATGTTACTCTATTTGAAACTTCAAAATTTTACAGGCAAGAGAGAAGATTTTGTAGGTGAGCTTGATGGGTAAAGCTCAAAGTAATTTTTAAATCCTTTGTTAATTCTCTAAATTATGGTTATTAAAGTGATTTTTTAATAAGAGATCTTTTATTTTATAAATTAATGATCAAATTAAAAATAAATAAAATATTATATTAAATTATTTATCGTTAAATATTTATATATATATATATTTGGTCAGATTTTAACGTCCCATGTGTATCAAATACCCAGGGATATGGTAGCCGTAGCAATGGCCTCCACAAAACTATACTTTCAGAAAAAAAAAAAAAAAACAAAACACAAAAAACAAAAAAAAACAAAAACAAAAAAGAACAAAACACACGTCAAACTTATCACAGACGTGTGCCGTGACGACATCCGGACAGTTCCAAAATCTCTCTCTTTCCCCATACCATCATTACACAATCACATGCTACGTGGTACTGGTATAAAACATCCGCAAATCATTGCATTTCATTAACTCCTCCGTCTCTGCACATAGAAACCCTTTGAGTTTAATTCAATCGTTTTCATAAAAATTTGAAAAACAGAGATAATATTTGAGTACCCATTTGAGTTTTGGTTTGAGAAATCAACAAAGGGAGAACTTTTTGGGGTTTCGTGCGATTCCTGGTGACTATTTAGCCTTTTGTTTTGTTGTGTAACGAAGCGGAAAAAAATTGTTATCTTTGGATGCGGTGCGGTGCGGTGCAGTGCAGTTGTTTATTTTGTTTTAAAATGCTTCCTCTGTTTTATTTCTTTAAATTATGTACATGTTGATTGATTAATTTAATTAACTTTTTTAATCAATATCACATTATAAGTTTCTTTTTGGGATTGATTAATGGATGCTGTTTTGTGTTTAATTTGTTTAAAATTTTACAGGAACATATTCACTTGAGCTTCTCTTCAGAGTTCAGATTATTATTTGTTGAGGTAGCATGAACTTTTGATTACCTTTTTTACATGATGCACTTACTTCAATTTTGCTTCAAATGCAATACATGCCACTAGTGATACTCCATGAAAGTTTTACTGCATTCCTTTACTTTGCTCTTATAATTTCACTTGTCATAATAATTAATAAGTAAGAAGTTAATGTTTGTTTTCACTGTTTGCATTCATAAGTCATAACTTTGTTGTTGTGGAGAATTGCACTTTTACTACTTTATTTATCTATTTCAAGCTCTCATTTTTTTCGAATCACATTCATTTTGTATCATCCCAAGAGGTTTTACCAGTTGTGGTAACCAACAGTTACTCACTATGTTATTGTTATCTGTTTTTGGATTTAATGCTCAATGAATTTTATGCTAATTTGTTAAAGTTGGATGCTTGGAATTATAATATATAAATAATTATGTTCACGCATATGGTTTTATGGGGTTGGTGTGCAATACAGGGTTTGAAGAGCAAGTGAAAAGGGATAAAGCAAGATGGAGGATTTATGGATAATGTTTTGTGGGGAGTCTGGGTGTTCGGACATTAGTGGAAAGCCTTGCAATGATGCTTTTTTGCTCTTGAGTCATCCAAATTCGTGCATCAATCACGCGTTGATCATTGGCTTTGATGTTTTACTCTTAGTCGTGCTCTTATTCAATATGATCCTGAAATCATCGTCGAAGTTACATCACATTCCTGCACGTTTACAACAGTTTACAAAATTGCAGAAAGCGGCTGCAGTTGTTAATGGCTGTCTTGGATTAGCGTATTTGTGCTTAGGCACTTGGATTTTAGAAGAGAAGCTGAGGAAAACTCACAGTGCTTTCCCGTTGAATAGGTGGTTACTAGTATTGTTTCAAGGTGTCACGTGGTTGCTTGTGAGTTTAATTGTATGCCTTAGGGGAAATCATCTTCCAAGAGCACCGATACGGCTATTGTCCATTCTTGGTTTCTTGTTTTCTGGATTTGTCAGTGTTCTATCCATCATTGCTACCATTTTAAGCAAACAAGTAACAATCAAGACTGCCTTGGATGTTCTTTCTGTCCCCGGAGCAATATTGTTGCTTTTGTGTGCTTATAAGGTGTTTAGACATGAAGAAACTGATGTAAAAACTAGTGAAAGTGGCCTTTATGCTCCTTTGAATGGGGAAGCCAATGGCATCAGTAAAGATGATTCTCTTGGTCACATCACTGGATTATCCAATGCAGGTTTCTTCAATAAAATGACATTTTGGTGGTTGAATCCATTGGTGAAAAGGGGTAGGGAGAAAACTCTAGGGGACGAAGATATACCCAATTTGCGGGAGGCAGACCAAGCAGAAAGCTGCTACTTTCAATTCCTGGACCAGTTGAACAAACAAAAAAAAGCAGAACCTTCATCTCCACCATCCATATTGAGGACAATTCTAATATGCCATTGGAGAGATATTTTGATGTCCGGTTTCTTTGCTTTGCTAAAAGTGCTCACTCTATCTGCCGGTCCTCTGCTCCTTAATGGCTTCATTTTGGCTGCCGAGGGAAAAGCAGGTTTCAAATACGAAGGTTACGTATTGGCCATAACACTCTTCTTCGCAAAGATCTTAGAATCCTTATCGCAAAGGCAGTGGTATTTCAGAAGCAGACTTATTGGTCTGAAAGTGAGGTCTTTGCTCACAGCCGCCATTTATAAGAAGCAACTGAGATTGTCCAATGCTGCTAGGCTTGTGCACTCAGGTGGCGAGATAATGAATTATGTTACAGTGGATGCTTACAGGATTGGAGAATTCCCTTTCTGGTTTCACCAAACTTGGACGACAAGTGTCCAGCTTTGTATCGCCCTCGTAATTTTGTTTCATGCAGTGGGGTTAGCAACTATTGCAGCCCTGGTGGTTATAATTATCACTGTGCTATGTAATACTCCACTTGCTAAATTGCAACACAAGTTTCAAACTAAGCTGATGGTTGCACAAGATGAGAGACTTAAGGCTTGTAACGAGGCACTTGTGAATATGAAGGTTTTGAAACTATATGCCTGGGAAACCCATTTCAAGAATGCCATTGAAAATTTGAGAAATGTCGAGTACAAATGGTTATCAGCTGTTCAGTTGCGAAAAGCATACAACGGGTTCCTCTTCTGGTCTTCACCTGTTTTGGTTTCTGCTGCTACCTTTGGGGCATGCTATTTCCTCAACATTCCTTTATATGCTAGTAATGCTTTCACTTTTATAGCAACTTTACGTCTAGTTCAGGACCCTATTAGAGTTATCCCTGATGTAATCGGAGTTTTCATTCAAGCAAAGGTTGCATTTTCACGCATTTTAAAGTTCCTTGAGGCACCAGAGCTGCAAAGTACAAATGTTAGGCAAAAGGGGAACATGGAGAATGTGAGCCATGCCATTTCCATCAAATCTGCCAATTTTTCATGGGAAGAGAACTCTTCAAAGCCCACTCTGAGGGATATAAGTTTAGAGGTTAGACCTGGCCAAAAGGTGGCCATATGTGGAGAAGTCGGTTCTGGCAAATCAACCCTTTTAGCAGCAATTCTCGGAGAAGTACCAAGTACACAGGGAACTGTAAGTTACTAATTGTGAAATGCATGTAAAATTTGGAAATGTTGTCTCCTCATATGTTGCTCTGCACTTCTACATCTATTGCAAGTCCTGCAACTTATAAACAATTTGCATTGATACATAATCTGGTGGATCTTTTCTATTGTACAGATTCAAGTGTATGGGAAGATTGCATATGTTTCTCAAACAGCGTGGATCCAGACTGGCAGCATACAGGAGAATATTTTATTTGGGTCTCCTATGGATAGCCATCAATACCAAGAAACACTGGAGAAGTGCTCATTGGTAAAGGACCTTGAGTTGCTTCCATATGGTGACCACACTGAAATAGGTGAAAGAGGGGTTAATTTAAGTGGTGGACAGAAGCAACGGATACAACTTGCCCGTGCTCTCTATCAGGATGCTGATATATACCTCTTGGATGATCCATTTAGCGCTGTGGATGCTCATACAGCTTCAAGTTTATTTAATGTAACTACTTTTCTTAACAATCTTTTTCTGTTTATATGTAAGTTTTAGCGAAACCTAATTTAAACTCTGGCAGGATTATGTGATGGGAGCACTGTCAGGAAAAGCGGTCTTACTTGTGACGCATCAAGTTGATTTTCTTCCTGCATTCGATTCTGTTTTGGTTAGTCTATTCTCAACTTCTGGCTTTTCCCTTTTTATCTAATAATTTCTTTGATTCTCTTTTCTTGCATTGTGTATTCTAATGACTTCGATATGTTTGTTCTCTTGGGTTTCATTTCTTCTTGCCACATCATTCTGTCCAAAGGACTTCCTGTATTAAAGTTTGCCAAACAAGTCGTGTTAGATTCTGGAACTTGCCAACATTAATTCTTTGGCTTCAAATACCCAAGTTGCCTATGAAAGAAAGAATACATTTTTTCAGTTCGTCTTATTAATCTGCACCTAATTACAATGAACAATCTAGAGGAATCATTCTTATAAATTTCTTGTTTAAATTTGCACTGATTGACAAGCGCAGAGAGTGCACATAACTTTCAAAACTGAAAGTTCTGTTCTTTGTGGCTTTTTTGTTATCGTTATATTTGTTAGCTAGCATTTGTGCAGTAATTTTTAGTGATCTTTACTTTTTCTTTCCTGGCAGTTAATGTCAGATGGGGAAATCCTGCGGGCAGCTCCTTATAATCAATTATTGGCGTCAAGCAAAGAATTTCTGGACCTTGTCAATGCACACAAAGAAACTGCTGGTTCTGAGAGACTTGCTGAGGTTACTTCTTCCCAGAAAAGTGGAACACCTGCTAAAGAGATCAAGAAGGGTTATGTAGAGAAACAATTTAAAGCATCCAAAGGTGATCAGCTGATTAAACAAGAAGAAAGAGAAACAGGGGACATTGGGTTAAAGCCATACATACAATATCTGAATCAGAACAAAGGCTTTTTGTTCTTCTCCATGGCCAGCTTCTCTCACCTTACATTTGTGATTGGTCAGATATTGCAGAACTCTTGGATGGCCGCCAATGTAGAAAATCCTAATGTCAGCACATTGCGGTTAATAGTTGTTTACCTGTTGATTGGATTTACCTCAACACTATTTCTTCTGTCTAGATCTCTCTCTACTGTTGTTTTAGGTATTAGATCATCAAAATCTCTATTCTCACAGCTTCTAGATTCCCTTTTCCGTGCACCTATGTCTTTCTATGACTCCACACCTCTTGGAAGGATACTTAGTCGGGTAGGCATCTTGAAAGTAAACTGTTTGTTTCTTTAAGAGACAACTAATATTTCTGTTTCTTATTTATTTTTTTTGTTGTAATGCAGGTTTCTTCTGATCTTAGTATTGTTGACCTTGACGTTCCATTCAGTTTAATCTTTGCTGTTGGGGCTACCACAAATGCTTATAGTAATCTTGTAGTACTTGCTGTTGTCACATGGCAAGTTTTATTCGTCTCCATACCAGTGATTTATTTGGCAATTCGCTTGCAGGTAATATTATGCATAACTACCATTTTTTGGTATGTAATGCTACTATTTATCCATGAATACTTAAAACACCAATCTTTGCCTTGTACATATTTTGGAATTTGAAGTAGAGATGGGAGGATTAGGAATTAATGAGCAAATGTTCTTTTCTTTTCTTTTATCACAGAGATACTATTTTGCTACTGCAAAAGAATTGATGCGGCTAAACGGCACAACCAAGTCCTTGATAGCAAATCATCTAGCTGAGTCTATAGCAGGAGCCATGACAATAAGGGCTTTTGAGGAGGAAGAGCGGTTTTTTGAAAAGAACCTTGACCTCATTGATATCAATGCTAGTCCTTTCTTCCATAGTTTCGCAGCAAATGAGTGGTTGATCCAGCGCTTAGAAACACTCAGTGCAACTGTTATTTCCTCGGCAGCACTCTGCATGGTTTTGCTTCCTCCAGGAACTTTCTCCCCTGGTGAGTAAATTAACTTCATGGGAGAGTCATTGCTATTTCCTGATCTCTGTGGATATGCATTAGAATTTTGAAATAATATTTTATGATACTTACACTTATTAACAATTACTTTTTCTGTTTGCAGGATTTATTGGAATGGCACTTTCTTATGGTCTTTCTTTAAACACTTCCCTAGTAATGTCAATCCAAAACCAGTGTACTATAGCAAATTATATCATATCTGTAGAAAGACTTAATCAATACATGGATGTGCCAAGTGAAGCCCCTGAAGTGGTAGAAGACAACCGTCCCCCACAAAATTGGCCGGTTGTGGGTAAAGTAGACATCTGTGATTTGCAGGTATTTTATTTTAATTTAGTTTTCTATTAGTATTCTGGTCCTTTGATGGTTAGGATACTGAGAACATTGATATCTAAACAGATCAGGTATAGGCCCGATACACCACTTGTCCTTAGGGGTATCAGTTGCACATTTGAAGGAGGGCATAAAATTGGTATTGTTGGTCGAACTGGCAGTGGGAAGACTACTCTCATAGGTGCTCTATTTCGTCTGGTGGAGCCAGCTGGAGGGAAAATTATAGTAGACGGTGTTGACATCTCTAAGATTGGACTTCATGATCTTAGGTCCCGTTTTGGAATAATACCTCAGGATCCTACACTTTTCAATGGGACCGTGAGATATAATCTGGATCCATTGTCTCAACATACAGACCAGGAAATATGGGAGGTAAATTTCAAGTCATTTTTTCATGTAGTTGCTCATTGGCTGGGAGATTCCTTAATCTAGAAGCATATTACTGTTTGTTACTGCATGTTTATTATTTGCTCTGCATTTATGTAGGTTCTTGCAAAGTGTCAGCTTCAAGAGGCTGTTCAGGAGAAAGAAAATGGCCTAGACTCCTTAGGTGAGTATTCTGACATTTATGTAGATTTTTGGAATTTATTTTGAATATTGATATTAATTGAAATCTGGTTTTCCAGTTGTGGAAGATGGATCTAACTGGAGCATGGGACAAAGGCAACTGTTCTGTTTGGGCCGTGCTCTCTTGAGGAGAAGCCGAATATTGGTTCTTGATGAAGCAACTGCATCAATTGACAATGCAACAGACACGATTCTGCAGAAAACTATTCGCACTGAATTTGCCGATTGCACTGTGATTACGGTGGCTCACAGGATACCAACTGTGATGGATTGCACCATGGTACTCGCCATTAGCGATGGTGAGTTACACTTCTTCAAATTGCAAAATCTCACTGGGAGCCCTGCATTTTTTTCATTCTAGTGGCTTTCTTTTACTAACTTCTGCTTCAATTAAATTAATGTGTATAATCTCCTATGTTCAGGTAAACTTGTCGAATACGATGAGCCAATGAAGTTAATGAAGAGGGAAGGTTCACTCTTTGGGCAGCTAGTAAAGGAATACTGGTCTCATATGCACTCTGCAGAATCATATTAAGCCAACAATTATATATCTTCTGTAGTTCTTTAATTTTATATTTGCTTTAACAGCAAAGAGAGTAAGATGTGTTGTATCCCCCTAGCATAGCAGGACTAGAGAGTAAAAAAGAAGAGGAACATTTGACCCGATCTGACCCGAAGTCAGTTTGGGTTGGTTCAGATGTCTACAGTGGATCCGATCCGAACTGTCTCGATCTTTCACCCAATCCGAATCAAATCAACAAATCATCCGAATCGATCTGAAATCGAACTGATCCGATTCGAACAAATTCGGTTCGGTTTTCACTCGAAGAACCGATCGGGTCAATTTTAAAATGTCATTTTCCAAACCTATCCGTGTCCACCACTTTTCTGCATTAGGTACAGTTAGCTTGTATTGTGCTCCCAGGCTTCCCTTATTTGCTGAAGCAAATGGGTCATGCTCTGCCAATTTTTCATTATAACAATTTCCACACCTTTTTGTCCTATCACTTGTAATGTTAATAGCTTGATGCTTGAAAGACAATATTTTGATGCTCTACTGGTCATTTTTATTAGGATTATACAGAATTATGATTTAAGCATTTTGGATCACTGAAATAAATTTAGAAAATATTTTAGCAAGCTTGGCGCATGTAATAACCCTAAATTTTTATAAGAATAATATTGTCATTTCACGAGAAACTTCAAGTCAAAAGGTCAACTTTAATTTTGACCATACTTGAATCTAAATGATAAAGTTAATAAAAACTATTTGGATAAAAGTGCTACAATTCTTAATTTAAAGCAATATTATAATTTCGGAGGACCTTATGCAAGAAAACCACTCATTTAGGATCAAATAATTATAGGGAAAAAAATTATGAAAATGCGTGGATGATAAACCTTTCACGTGGAGCAATGGCAATCCAAAAAAAAAAAAAAAAAAAAAAAAAAAAAACATAAAAGAAACGAAAATTAAGTATGCCAAGATTGGTGAGCATATTCTTCACAAGGGGAAAAATAAAAGCTTCATTATAAATGCAGGCATTGTTTGTCGTCTTGTTGGGGCACGATGTTAGGGGGTGTTTTTGAAAATCGAACCGGATCGGTCGGTTGAATCAAGAAATCGATCGTGAGTTTGATCTGACTAAACATTAAAAATTGGACCTCAAAAAAATCGAACGAAACTAATAAAAATCAATGAATCGGATTGGATCGATTCTTAATTTTTTTTTAAAAAAAATCAAAAATTAAAATTCAATCAGAAAGGTTCAATTGATCGAACCAATAATCCATTAAACTTTTTAAATTACCTATTTGATCAACTATTCAACCATTCAAAAGAAGCTTAGAAGCAATTAGCAGAACAGAACAGTCGCACCAACATCTTCTTGCTCGATTCACTGTTAGATTATGTTCAAATTGGCTTCAGTTGTTGTCTAACAAGAGCTACTGCTTCGAAATCTTTAACCACCTATAGAGGCCTGGATTTATTCATTTCAGAGTTTTCCAAAGTTCTTTAGATCAATGTTTTAAAAAGCGGCCTAGGCGATGGGTGGTGCTTGACTATTCCGATTATGCATGAAAGTGATTCATAGGTTGTATCAGGCGAATAGGCGGTGGTTGCCTAGGCAGTTCTAGACTGGTTAGGTGGGTCTAGACAGCCGCCTAAGCGGTTCTAGGTAAGTCTGTATGTTTTTCCCTAAATTTATTTTTTTTCTAATTTTTTGAATAAACAGTAAAACCGTCTAGTGTCGCCTAGCCTATCCTTATAAGCGGCGATGTATGAGTGAAACGGGGTTTATCGATATGTCTATAATGTCGGCGACCATGATACTGTTGGGCTCGCAACTCGTAATGAGTAAAGATTACTCCATGGGGGACTAATCGGAGAATGAAGGAGTCGTCACCCAGTATGAGACACTAGGAATGATATAAAGTCGCGCTACACCCCTGACAAGGTCGACCTTAAACCCGTTTGGGTTTGGAATGATCCCTTACTTATGCCAGTATAATATCAAGGTTCGAAAAAGGATTCACATACCTTATAATGCAGTTATGCAATAACAATGTATATAGCACACAACACAATTATAATAAAAGAAACCACATTAATAAACATAAGCATTCCAAAATAGCAATTAAATATATCACTCGTTGGCCTGGCTTTGTGGAAGCCTGGCCGGATATTTTCACCGTCGGCCGGACATACATCATCAAATTCAATGTCCAGCCGGACTTGTAAGAAGTCTGGCCGGATATACTTTGAAAATCAGAAAACGCAGAATCGTGCATGCAATACTTTAAAAATAGAGACTAAGCATGCTTAAAATAAATAACATAAAAAATCATTCACAATAGGATAATAACAAAACTATAATGATAACATGAAATAATTAGAACTGATAAAGAAATAAGGAAAATGGACGTGCGCAACCGTTTTCAAATGGTACATGAAGTTGTATCTCGATTGCATACCATATTACCGTCCATTTGGAATCGGCTATAAATTTATATCTGGATTTTCATCCTATATACCACAGGGAAGCAGGATTTACTGTATAATAGATGTATGTCCAGCCAGAGATATATGATGTCCGGCCAGAGATATATGATAGTCGGATATACGACATTAAAACCAAAATAAAGAATAAGCAGAACATAAACTAGGGTGCCCTAAGGTCCATACCTTTAGTATCATTGGCTTAGAAACGCCCTTTCCAAAGTTTGGGTTGGTTACTGCATCTCTTACTGGAGATGAGAATGTAGGGAATTTTAAGGTTACTGTGTTTTGCGTTCCTGTTGTTGGTTTTCTATTTTGTTGGTTTGTTCTTTTGCTAGTGGTTTCTGTGGGATCAGATTCTCTATTTCTCTGTGTATGGTTCTTCATATATGTGTGTCTCAAAAAGCCCTCCCCTGTTTATACATGATGTTCCCTTTTATAATGTTAAAGACTATATTTTACATGGAAAAGATCTCAATTAGTAAGGAAAGCTAAGGAAAAGGAAAGTAATTGTCGTGGAAGGTGATTTGAGAAAGAAATAGGTTGAAAAGGAAATAGGAGATCAGGTCGTTCTGTAATTCTTGAAACCCGACGCATATGCAGTCTGAATTAGGTTATGTCCAGTCAGATTTGGTGATTATGTCCGGCCGAATTTGGTAGTTTATGTTCGGTCGGATTTGGCTTCTCTTTTGAAATTTCTCGGGGGTTTCTTTCCCTTTCAGCATTAAACTACAACCTTCCCAAACTTTTCAGGCGGTGTCCCTGTAGGAGACTCATCATCGGGCCATAAAAATACAGTGTCTATACTTGCCCCCACTTTGGTAGACTTATGCAGTGTGTGACAATGACAAGTCTATCAAAGTCATGCATATATTTTTACTTATCTAGTTTACCAGGTGTCGCCTGACTTACCTGGATTTTGTAGCAGTTGATTTGGTAGATGGGCTCGCAAGCCCTTCGATGCTACGATAAGTGGTGAGATGTTTCGATCTCCGTCTGAAACTTTTTTGATCAGCATTGGACCCCCAAGTCCTTCGATGAAACTTTTTTGATTATCATTGGACCCTCAAGTCCTCCGATGATTCGATTGATTACGGGATACTTCGATATCAGTGTCCCTGTTCTTGAGGTCCTACTCTATCCTTTAGAGCTGTCTGTCGTTTGATGTTTGTCACATTCCGGGAGTTGTTTTCCAAATCCTTCTAATTTTCCAAATCCTTCAAATCGTTTCCTCTTCTAGAGCGGTCCATTCTAAAATTCCTTTGTTGTTCAAGGCATTTAAAAAACCCTTTTTACCTCAATGTATTCCAAAGCCTGCTTCTGTTCCAAACATTTTTTTATCCTAATACTTTTCAAAGTCTGCTTCTATTGTCGTTGTTCCAAAATCTAATGATGAAAGTCCCCCCCAGTTACTACCTTCAGGCGGGCCTCGCCTCCGGTATTTTTTTTAGGCGAACTCTGCCCCCATGTCTTGTCCTTCTGACTGTCGGGTGCTCCATATCTTGGAGTCTTTGACTTTTGACTGATACTGAGCTTTTTATATCTTGCTCAACTTCTTGTAGGCTGGTTTTGCTCAAATTTTCTTCAAAAGAAAGGTTATTTGTATGTATGCATATATGTAAATGATTCCTAGTTG
>SKCR01040107.1:0-60342 GCA_019454045.1 Zanthoxylum bungeanum | reverse complement strand
AAGAAACTTACAAAAATCCAAATTTTTGGATTTGTTCTTCATTTTTCTTCAATTTTCTCTCAACTCTCTTTGTAAAATTTTTGTTTATCTTGTCTTGGATTTGAAAAATGAAACAAACCCATTTTTGTTGTCCAATTTTCCAAATTGCCGAATCCAACTATAATAAAAATAAATAACAATTATTTAAATTTTGTTTAATTTCAATTGGCACACCATTTGCTTTAATAAAGTTAACAATTATCTTTAATAAAGCAAACACCAAATGGACCACTAATATCAAGCCATTAAAAAGAAAAAATCATTATAAAGATATTAATAATTTTAATTCATTTATTATTTAACAATTAAACAATTAAATAATTAAATACAAATATCTTAAATATATGTATTATATTTACATTAAATATCTCAAATACATATATTTATGATATATGCCAAATATCACAATTTGATATTTTATTAATGTGTATTTAATAAAATCAAGTATTAAATACAAATACACATTAATACAGAAATGACCGTTAAGTCCCGATTGCATGTATTTTTCGTTTAACCATTAAACGAGTTATAAATAATCAGTATTATTCAAAATTGTTGCCCTAGTGCTCTACGAGTATATTTCATTAGTGAGACTCTAGATTCAGGCATATCCGTCATGAAATCCAATTTCGTATCCATAATTCACACACCCGTAAATTATGACAACCACAGATAAACTCGCTGAATCATACAGGGCGAGGTCACTGCATACGTATAATCCCTCCGTCACAGGTATCCAGATTATCCCAGAGATATAGATATAAACGTCAAATCTCTATAGGAATAATCTCGTCGACGTATCTATTAGCAATATCTAAATAACATTCGGAACTCACTTCCGAAGTGTACTATGGCCATAGATTTAACAGATTGCTAATCCCATATGGAATATCTATGCTTTATACACAGAACTAACAGATCCTTTATTGATACACACATGATATCATGAGCATGAGTTCAGACCCAACGAACAGGCAGAGGTCTGATCTAAATAGATCGGTGACATGACTGTCACCTAAGTGTGGAGGATAACTCATATTTCCACAGTGGTATCTCAAGTCAAAGAATCATTATGCTACTCAACCCGAGAAGATTCCTATTGACGTTGGTGTACCATCTATTAGGAAATCTTCGGTCAGTCGTTCAGTGTTTATCAAATAAATACCTACACGTCTATACGAGTCTCCCAATACTCATGGTTCATTGGGATAAACCATCGGACCAAGTCCGATATACGACATGTACTGGTCTCAGCGGATTTTACTAACCGACCCGTGTTAGTAAATCTTGACCAGGAACTTAATTTAAGGATATACAACTTATAGTGAGACTTCCCAATGTCAATTACAATCTATGTTGTAATTGCCCACTACGTTGTAAATCTTGGGGTCTTTGTCCAATATATATACATATCACTAAATTAGATTTAGTTTCAATCTAATCAATCTAATCGAAATTAGATCGAATATGTATATAAAAGACAAGAGGTGCTACCATTTAAATTAGTAATATCAAGGAAAAAGGTATTGCTCGTATTCATGAATCGGACATAAATATGATCCGGATTGGCGCTCTGAGCACCAACCCTAACAATTTCTCCCACTTGCTCTAGTGTCAATCCATGGTATCATATACACATCCCAATGTGTATCATATACCCATGGCCCTCAAGAACTCACCTAGCGCTCAAGAGGTAGGTCACAACAAGTAAGCTCGCTATGACATATTGAGTTTGTCTAACAAACACAATCATTTTCCTTAGCATGCATCATTCATATTTTTGTAGAAATAAAGTTCTACATCGATATGACTCAGATGCCATATCAACATTGTGCTTTAGCTAATAAGTTTTCTAAGTATTTACGGATCAAATCCAAAATACTATGTAGACAACCGCAAACACAATACTAATAACAAACTTCTAATCTACGAGGTCACTATGCAACTTCATAAGTCAATACTTCATAAGTTGCAACTAATTCTACTCATACAGTAGAATCATCCATGACACTCTCACTGCATCTTTTCTGACTCATTATGACATAGACTGTCTACTGTCATAATTAGACTCAAAACTAATCTGACCCTAATGGTTGTAGATTTATTCCTCATTAATTAAAAACTCGTTATTAATATCTCAAAGATAATAAAGAACATGTTTCAAGACCCATCTTATGGTCTAGATGATATCAAAATAACTCGTAACAATTACGATTAAATTGATATCTCTAATCGTACTTAATATAATGTTCATTATGCCATCATCCTATGATGCATAAAATTGACAAGACATTCTAATCAATTTCTCTTTTGACAAAAGAATTATCCTTTACGAAAGATGAATATTATATATGTTATAGACACACTAACTGTCAAACAGTTATACTAACTGTCATACAGATAGTATTGCAGTGTCCTTTATTAGATCATATCTAATGCACGACTAATGGAAGCATCTCTCAAGTCTCTTAGTTTTATATCATATAATAAAACTTTATATCGAATATAATAGAGACACTACTCCTACTATTTTCATGGAGAAAATAAGACTCAGGTAAATCTTTTACCTCATTAACATCTCATTATTACCTTAATAATGATAATGTCATTAAGATGTAAAATACTAGAAATAAATTTGTATGCTCCCACTAACCCTTCTATCTCATATGTATTCTCCATGCTTTGATAAAATCAGACAATCTGACTGATATCAAAATTAGAAATCACAAATTTCCAGAAAGCTCATCCAAGTCTACAATAGGCTCTATAAGCTAATATACTAAATTGTAATCTTAGCATAATACAAACTCCAGGGCCATTCCAAAATGAACTTTTCAAACTAAGAAATCACAATGGATCTCTTATCTGAAGAAACCATTCAGAAATGCCACTTTATATTCTTTAACTAAAATGTACGATTCAATATCATCATTAACCAACAGATCATAAATTATTCAATCAGTGCGACTAGAGACAAGTTTCCACAGAATCTACAATAGACCACTGAGTATAACTTTTCTCAATGTCATACTATTAAGGTCAAACCTTTAATAAGCTCACTGTGCTTTTGCTGCGCAAACCATTTGCACATTTTATGAATGTTTCATAACTAAAGCTCAATCAAGTTCTAAACTTGATCGTAGTAAGCTATGAACAATCTTAGATCTATGGTTTAATGTTAATTTCCGTAGTCGATATCAAATATTGTTCCCACTATAAGTTATAGGATAACTTTCTTGGATAAGAAAACAACAGAATCATTAAGTATCAAATACTTTGCGAATGATTTTGACATCATATAGCACTTATATGGAAGTAATTAAAAGGTATTTTCATCTTATTAATTATGTAGTTCCATTTATAGTTTATCACCGTATTTGACTTCAATAAGTCAAGTCTTTTCTACAATAGTCAACATCGAAAGTTACACACTAAGTAATAAACAATTTTATTACTCGAGATCGTAGAAAAGATATTTTATTAAATAGAATACAATATTCAA
Organism: Zanthoxylum bungeanum; assembly: GCA_019454045.1. Lineage (NCBI taxonomy): Eukaryota > Viridiplantae > Streptophyta > Magnoliopsida > Sapindales > Rutaceae > Zanthoxylum > Zanthoxylum bungeanum. Next base: position 56,801 of record SKCR01040107.1, on the reverse strand, counting down.
TTAAATAAAATAAATGATAAACTTCTACTCGTACCTCTGAGGCGCAAGTACAGTTCAATTATATAACTATTATATAAAAGAAAGATTCAAATCTCAAACATTTCAAGATTCGAATTTTCTACTTATACACATCATATACATAACTGTAGAAACTATGGAACCTAAATTAAAAGGATGAATAAGTGTTATTGGAGCATAGCCCCAAAAGTATTGAAACTAATTCGGTAACATTCAATATTCGCCGAATCAAATCGTATAAGATTCGATTTCTTCCATTAATCAATTCCATCAACATGGAATCGTGGAAGAATAACATTGATGTAAGATTATATTCTTCGAATAACCTTAGAACTAATTGCCATTAATTCATATGTTTGATCGTATCAAACATCTTTGAACAATTCAAAGACTCACGATAAATTTTAAAGATACAATTTTCAAAACTTCAGATCGAATATCTTTGAACCAGTCAAAATATTATATCCACGTTTCATCAGAAACACGTAACTAAGTCACGACAATTCATTGACTAAGTTACGAAGTAAAGAAAACTACCTTAAGCAATTTACAATTCATTAAATTACATACATCTAATGTATCAGTTCAATAAATTTCTCGGTCCAATGACAATCATTGGTTAAATGAGATTTAATCACCTTCTTGAATACAATATTCATTAAATGGATAAGGATATTTGGTGTGATCTGGTATCAGACCATCCTTTACCATATGGTATAAGCATCAATACTTAAGTGATAAAATGTCATAAAATAATGTTCTAAGTTATTTATTAACCGAATATTTTTCTTAATGTTTATCTATTCGTTAATGACACTACTAGTCATTTTAAAATATGTAACAATTGTTTATAAAGAACAAGTAACTATCAAATAGTCGCAAGTTCTGATATCAAATATCGAAACAATCATTCAACAATATTTTAAATAATTAGACGGAATATCTGATATCCAATATTATGATAATCAATATTTTTTATACACGACTATACACATCTTCTTTCTTTAGCTTTATTATTTACTTTCAAATTATTTACAACATTTGCAAATAATCGAAAAATAAATTGTGTCTGACACGTGACTTCTGAATGTCACTAAAGCCAAGAAATGTCATTATTAGATAAACAAATATATAATGGGGTTTTCTTAATGCCAGTAAAGAATCTCGAGACATGAACCAATTTATGTCAATATTTACTGCATAAGAAACTATTATGTCTAGAAGGATTATATCATTATCTATTCTAATCTAGAACCTATTCTAGAAATCTGCAACCATAATTCAAGTCAGAAAACATATATAATTTGCTTGCAATGGATAAAAGTTTAATTCTATCAAACTAATAGAATAATGAATAACATGAGCGACAATTTACATAATATTACACACCGCATAAGTTAAGGAATTTTTAACCTAGCAGTGCCTCCCACTACTTTACGTAATACCGTAATCCCCAAAGGAAATGACAATTCAATAATTAAATTGAATTCCATAATAGGAAGTGGACCCCATGAATATATTTCGACTCACAGCTTTGGCACGTTCTCGCCTACGTATATTCATTAGGTAGACAACTCATTGTCAATCACACTCACTGTGACTCATGGGTTTGGTCCTGATCGTTTCTCGTTATGAAAGCTTTGGCACGTTCACAATGAGGCGTATTAAGGTTAAACTTGTCAATGACAACTCAAGCTACCGATGTAGTCATGACAGTTTTGGCACGTTCAGGATTTCCACTTTCACTTGAATTTGTCTCTTATCATATAAGTTCTACCGGTGTAAATGAACTACCTTCAACCATAATTGTACAGCTTTGGCACGTTACAGCCATAGCATCATGAAAACATTTACATCCATATTGACAAGGCGGACTAAGATACAAGTATTTCTAATACTAGTAACTTTCTTAAAACCTTATTGAAATCATGGATTTTCAAACAAAAAATGCTTTTACTTTATTTAATCAAATTAAATAAACACATACATGTATTAAGTAATGATTAAACTAAACATTGAATTTTAAAGGGCTAATCATATTGGGTGTCCAGGATCAGACTCGCTCTGATACCATTTTTGTTGGGGTCAAATAAGGGAGGCGCAGCGGAAGGAGCACTATTCGGGCGAAATCGTAGTTTAAAAATTTTTAACTTACGAATAAATTATTCAATATCAAATATTAATAATTCATTATATTTCACCTAAACATATTTATTCGATATCATATAAAGACATAAATAATATAGAAACATCGCGAAACTTTTACGAAAATGTTTTTCCGTAAAATAGCATAAAATGCTTTTCTGGCCGAACCGACTGACCAATACACATGGGGACTGCCCAGGTCAGCCCCAAAAATATTTGGACAGTTCGTGGGCTGCCTGAATAGTGCCCAGTTCACTGTTTGTGCAGCCGTTACCCGGTAACGCCGTTTTTCGCCGTTTTCGCGTATTTTCACTCCAAAATCATTTCCGATAAATATTTTTCCTGGGCAATTAAAATAAACTAATTTATTCTAATTACTCAATAAATAAAAAATGATTTTTTATCAAAAAATCAGATTTATCATTAATTGCTATGAGACCCCAACGTTTTGCAATTTAATTATTTTGGTCTTTAAATATTTAAATACATATTTAATTGATTCCAAATCAATCCCAAAATAATTTATACAAATTGCAAAATAAACCAGAAAATTTTCCAGAATTTCGAAACATCCCAAATTTTTTCCAGAATTACGAAATCAGCCCAAAACTTTTACTAATTGCAATTTGGCCCAATTTATTCAAAACATATCAAGATCAAATCCAATCAATCCAAATTTGACATACGTCAAATATACATCAAATTATAACATATATATGAAAAGCCCCAAAATTTGAGTGGGTTAAGAACCCTAATTTCATAAATTACTCAAATTGGATAATTTACATTAAATTGACAAAATTCAATACTTTAATCATTCAATTACCACACCAATCAAGTCTCACCATCATGAAATTAATCAAGAACAGTTCTAGGTTAATTATGAATGGCTAATTAACTCTAGAATGACAACTTTAATTTTCTAATTAATTTATTAAACTTAATTACAATAATAAGCAAATAAGGGTTAACAACCCTAATTTCACAAATTACTGAAATTGGATAATTTACATTAAATTGAAAAAATTCAATACTTTAATCATTCAATTACCACACCAATCTAGTCTCACCATCATGAATTAATCAAGAACAATTCTAGGTTAATTATGAATAGCTAAATAACTCTAAAATGTTAACTTTAAATTTCTAATTAATTTATTAAGCTTAATTACAATAATAAGTAAATAAATTAATTATACATGCATGGACACATCCAACAAGCTTACAACAAATTTAATTACAAACTTAAAGAGTAGAGAAACAAACTTAACAACACAATTTGAAGTTAAGAATTATAGAAACATTTTCTATGTAGAAGAAAGTGTAAGAAACTTACAAAAATCTAAATTTTTGCTTTGTTCTTCATTTCTTTCTTCACTTTTCTCTCAACTCTCTTTGTAAGATTTTTGTTGATCTTGTCCTGGATTTGAAAATGAAACAAAACCATTTTTGTTGTCCAATTTTCCAAATTGCCGAATACAACAACAATAAAAATAAATAACAATTATTTTAATTTTGTTTAATTTCAATTGGCACGCCATTTGCTTTAATAAAGTTAACAATTATCTTTAATAAAGTAAACACCAAATGGACCACTAATATCAAGCCATTAAAAAGTAAAAATCATTATAAAGATATTTATAATTTTAATTAATTTAATTATTTAACAATTAAACAATTAAATAATTAAATACAAATATCTTAAATATATGTATTATATTTAAAATAAATGTCTTAAATACATATATTAATGATATATGCCAAATATCAGAATTTGATATTTTATTAATGTGTATTTAATAAAATCAAGTATTAAATACAAATACACATTAATACAGAAATGATCGTTAAGTCCCGATTGCATGTATTTTTCGTTTAACCAGTAAACGAGTTATAAATAATCAGTATTATTCATAATAGTTGCCCTAGTGCTCTACAAGTATATTTCATTAGTGAGACTCTCTAGATTCAGGCATATCCGTCACGAAATCCAATTTCGTGTCCATAATTCACCCACCCGTAAATTATGACGACCACAGATAACCTCACTGAATCATACAGGTCGAGGTCACTGCATATGTATAATCCCTCCGTCACAGGTATCCGGATTATCCCAGAGTAATAGATATAAACGTAAAATCTCTATAGGGATAATCTCATCGATGTATCTATTAGGAATCTCTAAATAACATTCGGAACTCACTTCCGAAGTGTACTATGGCCAGAGATTTAACAGATTGCTAATCACATATGGACTACCTATGCTCTGTACACAGAACTGACGGATCCTTTCTTGATACACACAGGATATCATGATCATGAGTCCACACCCAACGAACAGGCGGTGACGTGACTGTTGATGAGTGGTAATTATATCACTATTTCCCACTCATTTAACCTAATATTTTGTATAGTTTCTTGAGTTTTGTGAATATTTTGATGTGTTATATGTTATTTTGTAGATAAATAAAGTTTCATGACATTTTGGAGGTGATTTGGGCCAAAACATTGAAAATTGGAAAAAATGGCATTTTCATAATTCTACGAGTTGCGACGCGCAAGCCTTTGGCGTCGCGACGCCTAATGTGTGCCGAAAAGTGCTAACATTAGTCAATAATTCTGAGAAAATTTGACTTTGCTAACGTGCGTCGTGCCACGTGTCACCATCACAGTCGATCTGCTAACATACACCGTGCCACGTGTCATCATCCTATGGTGCCGACAGTCGCCATGTGTCACTCCACGTCATTGCCACGTCATCATCCACATCACCGGTTGACCAAGTCAAACTGCCACGTGGCTGCCACATCATCATCAGTCAATCACAGCGTGCCACGTGTCATCATTATATGGTGCCGACAGTCACTTTCGCCACGTGTGGCCAATAATTGAGCTCCAACCACCTTGCCACATGTCACTTTATCACCTTATCCAAAATTTGAAGCCGATGAACGAGAAGCTGCCACATCGACAAAACGAGCGTCGCGACGAGAGTTGGGTGTCGCAACGCGCGACCCTTACTGACGCCTATAAATAGAGCTCAGTTTTCAGATTTCAGTTGTACCATTCTCTCTGAATTCTCTGATGTAAATATAAAGTTTTCTATCTAGTTTCTTTTAAATTTTAGTTTTGTAATTAATTTTAATTACTTTTTGTAATAATAGTGATTTACTTTATTTACTTTTTATAATTTTTACTATTCACCATGAGGAGGTAACTTCCCCCTGCTATGGTGAAAGGTAATTCTTTTACTATTACTATTTAGATTAATCTCCCTTAAATATAATATATTCACTATTTAAAATATTGACTTAATAAGGATACCGCTATATTGGTGGGTTGGTAATTCATTTTAATCTGGTTTAAACCTGACTAATCAAGGATACCACCAGATTGGTCGGTTGGTAATTAAATTTCCTTACCGCCTATATGGCAGGTTTATTTTGGTTCCACCTTTATGGTTCGATGGACATAATTTGACTTAATCAGGTTACCGCCTATATGGCTGGTTGGTAAAATAATAACAAGTTATTATTTATATTAAGGGAGATATATAAATTAGTAGTAGTAAAAGTTGATCTTTTTACCTTAGCATTTTATTTATTTTAATGTAATTTACTTTTCAGCTTTTACTTTACCACAATTACTTTTCAGCATTTTTACTTTATGTCTTTTACTTTTAAGTTTTTATTAGCCCTAGTTATGTGTTGTAACTAATTTAGTTATCTGGGGTTGTGATGAACTCTAATATCACCGGTTTATAAGGGGTTATTTTATAGTTTAGGTAATTTAAAGGTTTACTTATTAAGTCTTAACCTTAATGCTTCTTGTTGTCTGATCACCAATAAGATTGATCTGGTAAATCTAAAATAAACTTGAAAAAGGAATTTTAGGTTTCAGCCTTAGACTTAATAGCCCACGATCTTCCTTGAGGATAGATAACCCTTTAATAAATTTCCTTACATGATAGACATATACCTGTCGGGCGGGGGTAGCCATAATTGGAACTTAAACTTAATGAATACAGATAATTTGGTTGACATAGACATATGGTTCAATTGGGTTAAACTAGGTATTTGCGTCTGACCATCGACATAGGCTTTTGCATAATTTCGTGTTCCAGTTAGTAAACCGATTTATTACACAAACATAAAATAACTACTTCATCTTTAAAATGATATTGGAAGAAATCACAACCCTAGATAGTTTTTAATATTAAATTTTCTTAAACCTACATTCGTGAAATTTTATTTACTTGTTTTTAAATTTAAAATCATCACCATTTCAAATCAATCAAACAACCTTTTAGATACTAGTAATTATTTGACCTCATAAAATTAATAGAGTAGGAATTAAGTCCTCGTGGGATCGATATTTTTATACTACTTGAACGATACGTGAGCTTGCGTTATACGCGTGTGTTTACGCCGGTCAAGTTTTTGGCGCCGTTGCCGGGGACTTATTTTTCTTGAGTTATTAATTTTGAAACTATCTAATTTACTTGTATCTAATTTTCTTTATTTTTATCTGTAATTTTTATTTATTTATTTATTTTCAGGTGATTGAAAAATGGAACATTATTGGGAGATTGAAAGATAACGATCATTACTAGAAGAAGATATACCCCAAATCTGGGAGCAACAGTCCGGTTTTCTGAGGCCTGTTGTCCAGCCCAACAATTATCACTGGATGCCAGAACCAAGCAAAATTACATTTGCTCAACAGAACGCAATGGGGAGATGTGTGATATATGATGGTAACCACCTGAGCAATCAATGTATATACCTTTCAGAGTGGCAGAATTTTCAGAATCATTCAAGGTGTGAAGAACCATCAATTTTTCCATCTTATCCACCATCCATCTACGATCTCCATCAAAAATCAGAACCATCAGAGGAAGATCAGTTGATTCACATGCTCAAAGATTGGCTCGAAGAACAAGAAGCTTAATTAGATGCACAAATTCAGAGTCAAGCGACGTCTATACAGAGGATGACAGATCAAGTTAGACAATTAACAGATAACCTGAATCACATATCTCACGAAGCAAATTCAAATGATACTGAAGAAGCCTTCGAATATCCTAAGATTCATCATGACATCACAATAGAGGATGAGGCTGAGCAGTATCAAGAATCAGAGGTATCAGTTCAGAAACCCGAACCGATAAAATCTCTATATGATTTTTATTATTCTGACTCTGACGAAGATGAAGCTGAGTTGTTTGTACTAACTGCATCAACAGTTGAGGATGGAATTCTGTATCCTTAAAATGAAGATCTTGGAGCTTCCATTGCGCAAATGTTTGAAGAAGATCTACCTGAGCCAATTATTTCACTCAGATCAGAGGATAAAGACCTAAAAACAGACACATCTTTACATCCTCACGTTGATACTTCGGGAGCATGCATTTCACAGATGACAGATGGAGAATTGAATGCTGAGATCCTAAAATACATATGTGAAGAAAAGGTGGAGCAAGAAACAGAGAAAATGGAGGAACAACTGTCAGACCAAATTGAAAATCCAGAGCATTCAGGAGAAACATCGCTGTATCGGGGAGTACAAATCAAAGATATCACCCAGAAGCTTGACAAAATGGAACTTCCAATCCAAGTCAAGCACCATACGAGACCTCCTGATTTTCTTTCTTTCTTTACAGGAACCACTGGAGCAACAAGGAGCAAAAAGGTGGCACAAGTACTAAATGGGACAAAAAAAATTTTGCTACCTTACCATTGGAAAAAACCCTTCAAAAGCAACGCTCACGGGATTGTCATTAATCGGACATCCAAAACGACGCTGAAACCCCCTTGACAGATAGATTTCAGTCACGTCTGGCTAAAGATGAAAAATTTAGCGCTAGTAGGGAGGCAACCCATTCAATTTGTTGTGATTTTTGTTTTCATATTTTGTGTATACATGTTGTAGAGTTTTTAATTTTGTGTGTTATTTTGTAGGGAAAAGCACAAATAGAGCATTTTAATACAGAAGGAATGATGTTTGGCAATCACAAAGATGAGAGCTAATTCATTAGTGGTGGCTGAGTAAGGAATGGATTCTTGAGACACATCTTTATGAATTTATACTATGTGAATGGCGTATTGCATAAACATTTCTGTTGCCTTAATTTTTGCTTTGATTTGCTTTTCTGCTATAATTATCTTTATTTTCGCCGACAAGATCTAGAGTTTTTGACCTTTCACGATTTCTTTTATCGTTTAGCTAACAATCGTCCTTTGGAAGATACTAGTGCTATTATTACTCACCCTTTTCAGGTATTATAAATTCAACTCATCATTGCACTTTTGAAATCACCCAGAGTTGAGAAATAAATACATAAAAAATGGAAGCCACTTCAAGAAGACTAGTTGAAAACATCTGTGTTTTTTGCGGTACTAGTGTTGGTGTTAAGCCTCAATATGTAGAAGCAGCACAAGAATTGGGTTGAGTCTTAGCTGCAATGAATATGCACTTAGTATATGGCGGAGGCAATCTTGGACTTATGGGGATCGTTTCAAAAGTTGTACATGAAGGAGGCAGTCACATTTTGGGAATCATCCAAAACCCTTGGCAGAGGAAAATCTTATTGAACCATCAAACGGAGAGGAACTGATCGTGCCAGGTATTTCTGAACGATTGGTAGAAATGATTAACCGTGTTGATGCTTTTATTACTTTGCCAGGTGGCTTGGGTACATTGGATGAAATTTTTATAGTGCTATCTTGGGCGAACTTGAACATACACCAGAAACCAATTGGGCTGTTTAATGTTGATGGATTTTATGATTTTCTTTGTGTGTTTCTTGATGATGCCCAGAGAAATGGGTTCGTGTCAAAACCTTTAAAAGAACTCCTCTTTACTACTAGAACTGCTCCGGATCTAATTGACCAAATCTTAGCCTATGAACCATAAATTGACCCTGTTATTTCCAAGATAAAATGGTCCGAGGACGATTGTGGTAAGAGGCAACAAATTAATCTGGATCTTAATCTTTAATTTCCTGTAGAATTTCAGCTAACCATGTACTAACTTCTACACTTTTCTTCTACTGTTTAAGACATTGGGGACAATGTCTCATTTAGGTTTGGGGGAGGGAATTAGTTGATTAGTATCTTGTTTTTAGTTGTATGTTGTTTTTATTTTTAGTCCAAAATTTTTCGAAAAATACAAAAAAATTGAAAAATTTTAAAAAATTACAAAAATATTTTGCCTTTTTGTGTTTTTATTTTTACTAAAAAGGTGAATTTGGTAAGAGATAGCTGAGGAAGGAGTTTCCACTCCTGAGACGTATCTCAAACCTATTTCGGAACAAGTTAAGTTTTGTTTATTTCCTTTTGAATTATTTAATTTGTGAATTCTCCATAAAATTGACTAAAATGGATCTTCATATGCTCCGTTGGCAGGTATTATCAACATACAAAGTAACATACGTATATGAGCTAAAATTGAAAAGTTTGTAATATTCAGTGCTCTAGTTTAATTGGAGGAAGCATCTCAAAAAAGAGATGGAGTAAAAAAACATTTGAGATCCGAGTTATTAAGTTTGTAAGGGTGTTTTAACACCTAGTGCCCTAAAGCCAACTGGTTTGGGGGTTACTGGCCCAAAGCTCGCTACATGGATCAAAGATGCTGCAAAAATATATATATCTGAAGTCTGAGTAATTAAGTCTGTAAGGGTGTCTTAACACCTGGTGCCCTAAAGCCAACTAGTTTGGGAGCCACCGACCCAACACTCGCTACACAAATGAAAGATATTGTATATAAATAAATAAAAAAATCAGAAAAATAAGAAAAATTATTCCATTGCTGCAAAAATGTGTGAATTCTGATAAAACTTTAAGACAAAAATATTACTCTCTTATCAACTGCACTTGTGACTGTTGTGGGCAAAAATGAGTTGTTTAATATTTTGTTGGCTGTGTATATGAAGAATGGTAAATATAATCGGAGAATATACTTATTCAGTAATTTAGAAACTTGGAGTATAAGTTTCACCTGATTAGTGACTAACTTCTTTATTCTTTTTTGCTTGTCTTTTAGCTTTTTTGTGCATTAGTTTCACTACCTTTTTACTTTTGCAAAATATTTGTGGGTATCATTGCTATAAACCCTCACGAGACTACAACTCGTCCACTAGGGACACCTAAGAGTTTAAAGGCTTGTTACATACGCTAAATGCAACCGTGATCCCTACAAAAGTGGCTTAGTTAAATTTTATTTATGTTATTTTATTCTATGTTTTGCTCGAGGACTAGCAAAATGTTAGGTTTGGGGGTGTGATGAGTGATAATTATATCACTATTTCCCACTCATTTAACCTAATTGTTAATATTTTGATGTGTTATATGTTATTTTGTAGATAAATAAAGTTTCAGGACATTCTGGAGGTGATTTGGGCCAAAACAATGAAAATTGGAAAAAAAATGCATTTTCATAATTCTACGAGTTGCGACGTGCAAGCCTTTGGCATCGCGACGCCTAACGTGCGCCGAATAGTGCTAACATGAGTCAATAATTCTGAGAAAATTTGACTTTGCTAACGTGCGTCGTGCCATGTGTCACCATCACAGTCGATCTGCTAACGTACGCCGTGCCACGTGTCATCATCCTACGGTGCCGACACTCGCCATCACCACGTGTCACCATGTGTCACTCCACATCATTGCCACGTCATCATCAACATCACCGATTGACCAAGTCAAAGTGCCATGGGGCTGCCACGTCATCATCAGTCAATCACAGTGTGCCACGTGTAATCATTCTATAGTGCCGACAGTCATTTTAGCCACGTGTCGCCACGTCAATGCCACGTCAGCATCAATTATTGACTCACTTATCCGTATCTGACACGTGGCGGATAAGAATCTAAATCAGCCAATCAGAAGCTGCCACGTGTCACAATAATTGAGCTCCAACCACTTTTCCACGTGTCACCTTATCACCTTATCCAGAATCTGAAGCCGACGAACCAGAAGCTGCCACGTCGACAAAACGGGCGTCGCGACGAGAGTTGGTTGTCGTGATGCGCGACCCTTACTGACGCCTATAAATAGAGCTCAGTTTTCAGATTTCAGTAGTACCATTCTCTCTGAATTCTCTGATGTAAATAGAGAGATTTCTATCTAGTTTCTTTTAAATTTTAGTTTTGTAATTAATTTTAATTACTTTTTGTAATAATAGTGATTTACTTTATTTACTTTTTACAGTTTTTACTATTCACCATGAGTAGGTAACTTCCCTTACTAGGATGAAAGGTAATTCTTTTACTATTACAATTTAGAATAATCTCCCTTAAATATAATATATTCAATATTTAAAATATTGACTTAATAAGGATATCGATATATTGGTCGGTTAAGGATATCGCTTTATTTACTTTTTACAGTTTTTACTATTCACCATGAGTAGGTAACTTCCCCTACTAGGATGAAAGGTAATTCTTTTACTATTACAATTTAGAATAATCTCCCTTAAATATAATATATTCAATATTTAAAATATTGACTTAATAAGGATATCGCTATATTGGTCGGTTGGTAATTCATTTTAATCTAGTTTAAACCTGACTAATCAAGGATATTGCCAGATTGGTCGGTTGGTAATTAAATTTTCTTACCGCATATATGGTAGGTTTATTTTGGTTTCGCCTTTATGGCTGGATGGACTTAATTTGACTTAATCAGGTTACTGCCTATATGGCTGGTTGGTAAAATAATCACAAGTTAATATATTATATTAATGGAGATATCTAAATTAGTAGTAGTAAAAGTTGATCCTTTTACCTTAGCATTTTATTTATTTTAATGTAATTTACTTTTCAGCTTTTACTTTACCGCAATTGCTTTTCAGCATTTTTACTTTATGTCTTTTACTTTTAAGTTTTTATTAGCCCTAGTTATGTGTCGTAACTAATTTAGTTATTTGGGGTTGTGATGAACTCTAATATCACCAGTTTATAAGGGGTTATTTTATAGTTTGGGTAATTTAAAGGTTTACTTATTAAGTCTTAAGCTTAATGCTTCTTGTTGTCTGATCACCAATAAGATTGATCTGGTAAATCTAAAATAAACTTGACAAAGGAATTTTAGGTTTCAGCCTTAGATATAATAGCAAACGATCTTCCTTGAGGATAGATACCCTTTAATAGATTTCCTTACAGATAGACATATACCTGTCGGGCGGGGGTAGCCATAATTGGAACTTAAACTTAATGAATCTAGATAATTTGGTTGACATAGACATATGGTTCAATTGGGTTAAACTGGGTATTTGCGTCTGACCATCGACAGAGGCTTTTGCATAATTTCGTGTTCTAGGTTAGTAAACCGATTTATTACATAAACATAAAATAACCACTTCATCTTTAAAATGATATTGGAAGAAATCACAATCCTAGATAGTTTTTAATATTAAATTTTCTTAAACCTACATTCGTGAAATTTTATTTACTTGTTTTTAAAATAAGAATCATCACCATTTCAAATCAATCAAACAGCCTGTTAGATACTAGTAATTATTTGACCTCATAAAATTAATAGAGTAGGAATTAAGTCCTCGTGGGATCGATATTTTTATACTACTTGAACGATACGTGCACTTGCGTTATACGCGTGTGTTTACACCGGTCAAGTGTCAACTAAGTGTGAATGATAACTAATATTTCCACAGTGGTATCTCAACTCAAAGAATCACTATGCTATTCACCTGAGAAGATTCCTATTGACGTTGGTGTACCATCTATTTGGAAATCTTCGGTGAGTCATTCAGTGTTTATCAAATAAATACCTACACGTCTATACGAGTTTCCCAAGACTCATGATTCATTGGGATAAACCATCGGACCAAGTCCAATATACGACATGTACCGGTCTTAGTGGATTTTACTAACCGACCCGTGACCGGTGCTTACACACGCATATTATCGTTCAAGTAGTATAAAAAGTATCGATCCCACGAGGACTTAATACCTAACCTATTAATTTTTATGAGGCCAAATGATTACTAGTATCTAACAGATTGATTGTTTGTAAATTGGAATGGTGACTTACAAATTAACTTAAAAACAGGTAAATAAAAATTACGTGAAAGTAGATTAATGAAAATTCAATATTAAAAACTATCCAAGGTTGTGATTTATTCAATATTATTTAATGATGAAGTGGTTATCTTATAGTTGGGTAAAATATTGATTTATTAACCTGGAACACTAAATTATGTAAAAGCCTCTTCCGATGGTCAACTACAAATATCCAGTATAACCCAATTGAATCATATGTCTATGTCAACCAAATTACCTGGATTCATTAAGATTAAGTTCCAATTATGGCTACCCCCGCCCGACAGGTATATTCCTATACTGTAAGGAAATCTATTAAATGATTATCTATTCTCAAGGAAGATCGTGGGCTATTGAGTCTAAGGGCTTAAACCTAAAATCCCTATGTCTAGTTCATTTTAAGTTTACTTAACCAATTTTATTAGTGGCCAGTTAATAAAAAGCATTAAAATTAAGACTCAATAAATAAATCTTTATATTACCCAAACTATAATCTAACCCTTATAAACCAGTGATATTGAAATTCATCACAACCCTAGATAACTAACTTAGTTATGACACATAGCTAGGGCTAGTAAAAACTTAAAAATAAAAGCCATAAAGTAAAATGAGGAAAAATAATTGTGTAAAGTAAAAGCTTAAAAGTAAAATAAAATAAAATGCTAAGGTAAAAGGAATTATTTCTACTACTACTAATTTAGATATCTCCCATAAAATAATATATAAACTTGTGATCATTACCAACCAGCCATATAGGCGGTAACCTGATTAAGTCAAATTAAGTCCAACCAACCATAAAGGCGGAACCAAAGTAAACCAGCCATAAAGGCGGAACTAAAATAAACCTGCCATATAGGCGGTAAGGGAATTTTATTACCAACCGACCAATCTGGCGGAATCCTTTCTTAGTCAGGTTTAACCAAATTAAATTGATTTACCAACCGACCAATATAGCGATATCCCTTTTTAAGTCAAATTTTAAATAGTGAATATAATATTTTTAAGGGAGATTAATCTAAATAGAAATAGTAAAATAATTACCTTTCACCCTAGCAGAAGGAAGTTACCTCCTCAGAGTAGAATAGTAAAAACTGTAAAAATAAAGAAAGTAAATTACTATTATTACAGAACGTAATTAAAATTTATTACAAAACTAAATTAAAAGAAACTTAGAGAGAGAAGAACTCCCTCTTTACATCAAAGAAATGAGAGAGAATGGTACAACAAAATCTGAAATCTCGATCTCAATTTATAGGCCTCAATAAGGTCTGGGCGTCGCGATGTTAGAACAGTAAGTCGTGGCACAATGACGGCTTGACACGTGGCGATTCTGGATAAGGAGATAAGGCGACACGTGGCAAGGCGGTTGAGAGCTCAATTATTATGCTGACGTGGCAATGACATGGTGACACGTGGCGAAAGAGAGTGTCGACACCGTAGGATTGCGACACGTGGCACGCTATGATTGGTTGATGATGACGTGGCACTTTGACTTGGTTGACCAGTGACATGGATGATGATGTGGCATGACACGTGGCGAAGTTGACTCGTTGACCGACTGACGTGGAGTGATGACGTGGCGACATGTAGGATGACACGTGGCACACGTGGCAATGGTGATTGTCGGCACCGTAGGATGATGACACATGGCACGGCACATGTTAGCATATCGGCTGTGATGGTGACATGTGGCACGACGCACATTAGCAAAGTCAAACTTCTCAAATTCTGACCCGTTGACCCGACACACGTTAATAGATCTGGTGTACGTTAGGCGTCGCGACGCTGCCAAATTACAAAAATGCCCTTTTTCCAATTTTTCACTGTTTTGCTCCAAATCACCTCCAGAATGTCCTGAAACTTTATTTATCTACAAAATAACACAAAACACATCAAAATATTCACAAAACTCAAGAAACTATGCAAAATATTAGGATAAATGAGTGGGAAATAGTGATAGATTTACCACTCATCACACCCCCAAACCTAACATTTTGCTAGTCCTCGAGCAAAACATAGAATAAAATAACATAATAAAATTTAACTAAGCCACTTTCGTAGGGATCACAATTGAATTTAGCTTATGCAACAAGCCTTTAAACCCCTAGGTGTCCCTAGTGGACGAGTTGTAGTCTCGTGAGAGTTTACAGCAATGATACCCACAAACATTTTACAAAAGTAAAAAGGTAGTGAAACTAATGCACACAAAAGTAAAAAGACAAGCGAAAATAGAAAAAAGAAGTTAGTGACTAATCAGGTGAAACTTCTACTCCAAGTTACTAGTTGTTTTGTTTCTTTCTAAATTACTGATTAAGTAAATTCTCCGATTATATTTACATTCTTCATATACACAGCCAACAAAATATTAAACAATTCATTTTTTCCCCAACAGCCATAAGTGCAGTTGATAAGAGAGTAATATTTTTGTCCAAAAGTTTTATAAGAATTCACAACTTTTTGTAGTAATGGAGTAATTTTTCTGATTTTTCTGATTTTTCTTTGATTTTTCTCTATTTTTTATTTATATACAATATCTTATGTCTATGTAACGAGCTTTGGGTCGGTGACTCCCAAACCAGTTGGCTTTAGGGCACCAGGTGTTAAGACACCCCTATGGATTTAATTCCTCAGACTTCAGATATATATATTTTTACAGCATCTTTGATCCATGTAGCGAGCTTTGGGCCAGTGACTCGCAAACCAATTGGTTTTAGGGCACTAGGTGTTAAAACACCTTTGCAGACTTAATAACTCAAATCTCAGATGATTTTTTTTTCTCAATCACTTTTTTAGATGCTTCCTCCAATTAAACTAGAGCACTGAATATTACAAACTTTTCAATTTTAGCTCATGTCTATATGTTACTATGTATGTTGATAATATCTGCCAACTGAGCATATGAAGATCCATTGTAGTCAGCATTAAGGAGAATTTACAATTAAATAATTAAAATGAAATAAACAAAAACTAACTTATTCCGAAATAGGTTTGAGATACGTCTCAAGAGTGGAAACTCCTTACTCAGCTATCTCTTACCAATTCACCTTTTTAGTCAAATAAAAAAACACAAAAATGCAAAATATTTTTGAAAATTTTGAAAATTTTTCAATTTTTTGTATTTTTCGAAAAATTTTTGAACTGAAAATAAAAAATAACACACAACTAAAAACAGGGTACTAATCAACTAATTTCCTCCCCCAAACCTAAATGAGACATTTTCCCCAATGTCTTAAACAGTAGAAGAAGAGTTTAGAAGATAATACATGGTTAGCTGAAATTCTACAGGAAATTAAAGGTTAAGATCCAGATTAATCCTACGCCTCTTACCATGATCGTCCTCGGACCAATTTATCTTTGAAAGGACAGGGTCAATTTGTGGTTCATAGGCTAAGAGTTGGTCTATTAGATCCGGAGCAGTTCTAGCAGTAAAGAGGAGTTCTTTCATAGGTTTTGACACGAACCCATTTCTTCGGGCATCATCAAGAAATACACAAAGAAAATCATAAAATCCTTCAACATTGTACAGTCCAAGCGGTTTCTGGTGTATGTTCAAGTTCGCCCAAGATAACACTATAAAAATTCCTCCAATATACCCAGCCACCTGGCAAAGCAATAAAAGCATCAGAACGGTTAATCATTTCCACTAGTCATTCAGACATACCTGGCACGATCAGTTCCTCTCCGTTTGATGGTTCAATAAGATTTGCCTCAGCCAAGGGTTTTGGTATGATTCCCAAAACATGACTGCCTCTTTCATGTACGGCCTTTGAAACGATCCCCATAAGTCCAAGATTTCCTACGCCATATACTAAGTGCATATTCCTTGCAGCTAAGACTCGAGACAATTCCTGTGTTGTTTCTATATATTGTGGTTTAACACCAACACTACTACCGCAAACAGACAGATGTTTTTAACTCGTCTTCTTGAAGTGGCTTTCATGTTTTACTATGGATGTCTTCAAAAGTGCAATGATGAGTTGAATTTATAATACCTGAAAAGGGTGAGTAAAAATAGCAAAAGTATCTTCCAAAGGACGATTAGTAGCAAAATAGTAAAATATATCTTGATAGTCAAAAAGGTCTGGACCCTGTTCGAAAATAAAAGAAACCACAAAACAAATCACAATTATTAGGAAAAGACAAAGAGATATAATATGTACAAGAATTTACAGCTTGATTAACGTCTATGCGTCAGGGACAAGCTTCCCATCCAATTTTCTTATAAATTGGAAAACAGGGTCTTTTTTAGTCAGATTCCCAAGACTTAACTGTTGTCTTTCTTTATGAAATTGTGTATGTAATTTGCGAAAGGCTATGTGAACATATCCACTGGGATGCGTCTCAAGAGTCGAAGATATATCATCTAAAGACTCCTTACTCAAGCCATCCCTAATGAATTTAATTTTGTCTTCATGATTATCAGACACCATTCCTAAAGAACGACAACGAGTATTGCAATTCCAACGTGCACATTTGTAACAAACACCCATTGCTTAGCTCTTCGTTTCTTTACATAGGTGCTTCTTCCAAAACACCATGGAGAAGTGAATAAAAGTCAGAAGACTCACCTGCCAATCGGACTCGTGCTTCAATTACCCAATGAATGTCATTGGGAACACCATGGATTGTCAGTAGCCTCATCCGTTCCAAGCGAGCTTTGTAGACTTTCATCAGAGATTTTTGAGGGAGAGAAGGAAATTGCTTGTGAAGATTTGCGAGAACTTCATCTTGAAATTAATTAATCTTCAAAAACTAAACACACCAAATTAAATCACACCAAATCACAATATATACACAAATTGCATGGGTTGCCTCCCTGCGAGTGCTAAGTTTAAATTCGTCAGCTAGACGTGACTGCTTGAATGTTATGCTAGATCTGAAAGTGTGACACTTTCTTTATGTCACTAAAATGATTCTCCCAAGTAGTGCTTGACACGCTGACTATTAACCTTGAATGTGTTGTTGGTATTGGGATCCAGTAACTCAACAGCTCCATATGGTAAAACCTGAGTGATCACAAATGGACCTGACCACCTAGATTCAACTTTCCAGGGAAAAGTTTCAACCTCGAGTTGTACAACAACACCTGCTGCATTGGTTCCAATTGTCTGTTCATAATTTTTCGGTCATGCCATTTTTTGTCTTTTCCTTGTACAATTTGGCATTCTCATCAGCTTGTAGGCGAAATTCCTCTAATTCATTGAGTTGGTGAAGTCTTTTCTCTCATGCAGCTTGTGAATCAAGATTCAACTTCTTCAGTGCCCAGTACGCCTTGTGTTCAAGCTCAACTGGCAGATGGCATGCTTTCCCAAACACCAATTGATATGGGGACAAACCAATGGGTGTCTTGTAAGCTGTTCGGTAGGCCCATAATGCGTCATCCAATTTTGTAGACCAGTCCCTCCTTGTTGATCCAACGCTTCTCTCCAAGATTCTTTTGATTTCCCTGTTTGACACCTCAACTTGTCCATTTGACTGTGGATGGTAAGCTGTGGCAACCTTGTGAGTAACTTCGTATTTGGATAGAAGTGCATCAAAGTATTTGTTGCAGAAATGTGAGCCACCATCACTGATGATTGCACGAGGTGTTCCGAACCGAGTGAAAATGTTCTTTTTCAGGAATTTGATCACCACTTTTGAATCATTGGATGGTAGTGTAATTGCTTCAACCCATTTGGAGACATAGTCTACAGCAACCAAGATGTACAGGTTTCCAAATGATGGAACAAAGGGTCCCATGAAATCAATACCCCACACATCGAATATCTCTACTTCTAGAATATTTTGCAACGGTCCTTCATTTCTTCTCGAAATATTCCCCGTTCTCTGGCACCTGTCACATTGAAAAACAAAAAAATAAGCATCTTTAAAAATAGTGGACCAGAACAACCCTGATTGAAGAACTTTCGCTGCAGTTTTGTTTCCACTGAAGTGTCCACATATGGTGATGAATGACAGTGTTGCAAAACACTGTTGACTTCCTCCTGTAGAACACACCGTCTCAATAATTGATCAGCACAACGTTTAAACAGGTACGGTTCATCCCACACATAGTGTTTGACTTATTTGAAGAACTTTTTCCGTTGCTGAGTTGTCCATTCCAACGGCCATTTTCCTGACACAATGTAGTTGACATAGTCAGCATACCAAGGGACTTCCTGTTGTTTCATGGCAAACAGCTGTTCATCTGGAAAATTTTCTTTGATTGACAGTTCTTTGCCAGCTGTTTCTCCATTCTCGAGCCTCGATAAGTGATCTGCCACCTAATTTTCTGTCTCTTTCCTGTCTCGAATCTCCACGTCAAATTCTTGCAAAAGAAGTGTCCAACTGATCAATCTGGGTTTGACATATTTCTTCGTGATCAGATATTTGATTGCTGAATGATCTGTGTAGACCACCACTTTGGGACCCAGCAGATATGAGCAGAATTTGTCAAAAGCATACACAACTGCAAGCAACTCCTTTTCAGTGGTTGTGTAGTTGAGTTGAGCTTCATTCAGAGTTCTGCTTGAATAATAAATGGTGTGAAAAATCTTTGCTTTGCGTTGTCCCAAAACTGCAGCTACAGCAAAATCACTAGTATCGCACATCACTTCAAATGGAAGGGTCCAATGGTGCTACAATGATGGGGGCAGAGACAAGCTTCTATTTTAAGATCTCAAAAGCTTCATGGCATTCTTTGGTGAAGTTGAAAGGCACATCATTCTCTAGAAGATTTCAAAGAGGTTTAGCAATCTTGGAAAAATCTTTGATAAATCTCCTGTAAAAACCTGCATGTCCGAGAAAGCTCCGAATCCCTTTGAAAGATGTTGGTGGAGGTAGTTTTTCAATTGTTTCAATTTTTGCTTTGTCTACCTCGATTCCCTTTTGTGAGATCCGGTGTCTAAGAACAATGCCTTCATGTACCATGAAATGACATTTCTCCCAGTTGAGTACCAGGTTTGTATCTTCGCACCTTTGTAATACGTGTTCCAGATTTTGCAAGCAATGGTTAAATGAATCTCCAAACACAGAAAAGTCATCCATGAATACCTCTATACTCTGCTCTAGCATGTCTGAGAAAATGGCCATCATGCAACGCAGAAAAGTGGCGGGTGCATTACATAATCCAAATGGCATTCTGCGGAAAGAAAAAGTACCATAGGGACATGTAAATGTGGTTTTCTCCTGATCTTCTGGGGCAATGGCAATCTGATTGTACCCTGAATATCCGTCAAGAAAGCAATAGAACTCCTGTCACGCCAGTCTGTCTAACATCTGGTCAATGAATGGTAGCGGAAAATGGTCCTTTCTCGTGGCTTTATTCAGCTTCCTGTAGTTCATGCATACTCTTCATCCAGCCACCATTCTTGTTGGGATCAGCTCGTTCTTTTCATTGGTGACCACAGTAATTCCTCATTTCTTTGGTACACACTGCATAAGACTCACCCAAGTGTTATCTGAGATGGGGGTAAATGATGCCAGCATCCAACCATTTAATGATTTCTTTCTTCACGACTTCCTTCATGATTAGATTGAGTCTCCGTTGATGCTCCACTGTGGGTTTGTATTCATCGTTCATCAGAATCTTGTGCATGTAAAATGATGGACTAATGCCTCAAATGTCTGCTATAGTCCAGCCAATGGCTCTTTTGTGCTCTCGTAACTCTCTCAGTAGCTTTTCTTCCTGCTCCAATGTTAGTGAAGAAGAAATAATAACAGGTAATTCAGAAGAGTTTCCAAGAAATGCATACCTGAGATGGCTCGGAAGTAACTTTAGTTCCAGCTATGGGGGTTCTTCAATCGAAGGCTTGATTCGATCTTTCTTTGGCAGTTCCAAGCTTTCAACTGGTGGTGTCGCTTTGAATCAGAATGATTTGTCAAGGTAGTTGATACATTCCAGGATTTCAGCATCTAGCTCACTGTCAGTCATGTTGGTGATGCAAGCTTCAAGTGTATCCGTGGGATTTGGCTCAATATTCTGAACAATACTATCAACAACATCAACTCTGAAGCATTCTTATTCTTCCTTTTCATCGCTCGGGAATTTCATGGCTTTGAAAATGTTAAAGGTCACTTCTTGATCCTGCACTTTCATGGTCAGTTCTCTTTTTTGCACATCATTTACAGTTTTACCTGTAGCCAAGAATGGTCTCCCAATAATGATAGGTACTTCTTTGTCTCTTCCATGTCAAGGATGATGAAATCTGCTAGGAGGATGAGTTTGTCAACTTTGACCAGCACATTTTCAACGACTCCTCTCGGAAATGCGAGTGTTCGATCAGCAAGTTGCAAAGATACTGAGGTAGGCATTGCTTCTCGAATTTGCAGTTTCCTGTAAATAAAAAAGCATTAAGTTAACACTTGCACCTAAATCACATAAAGCCTTACCGATGTAATGTTCTCCAATGGTGCATGGAACTGTAAAACTGCCAGAATCTTTCAACTTCGGGGGAAGCTTCCTCTGAATGATGGCGCTGTATTCTTCCGTCAATGGTACTATCTCGTAATCTCCCAATCTTCATTTTCGTGAAAGAATGTCTTTCATGAATTTTACATAGCTGGGCATTTTTTCCAAGACTTCTGCAAATGGAATATTGATGTGCAACTTTTTGAACACCTCCAAGAAACAAGCAAACTGTTTGTCCAGTTTATTTTTCTGAAGACGCTGAGGAAAAGGTGGCAATGGAATGATCTGTTCTTTTTCCTTTTCCTTTGCTTCTTTTTCCTCCATCTGTGGAACTGCATCTTTTGGAACTTCCTCAGTTGTTGCCTTGATTCCAACATCTTTGTTGATCTCAGTACCACTCTTTAAGGTAATGGCTTGACATTGATCTTTCCCTCGGTTCCTTGGATTTGGTTTTGTGCTGCTGGGAAGATTACCTGGCGGTCTGTAACTCTGAGCGTTGGCCAGTTGTCCGATTTGATTCTCCAGTGCTTTGATGGAAGCTGATTGGCTCTGAATCATTGCTTCATATCTTTTTAATTGAGCTAGCATTTCTGCCATCACTGGTTCGTTTTTCTGCTACTGGCCTTTGTTCTGTTGCTGGAAACCAGGTGGTGGATAGTTCTTTTGCCCTGAATTGTTGCTCTATGAAAAATTAGGACGATTCTTCCACCCTTGGTTGTAGGTGTTGGAATATGGATTGTTCCCATGTCTGTTGAAATTATTGACATAATTCACCGTCTCTTCAAGTTGGTTTGGTTCTGGTGTTCCTCCATATGGTGAACTTGTAGATCCAATGGTAAGAGTCTCCATGAATTTGTATATCTGATCCAGCTTGGTGTTGACTGCTGTATTGGCTCCAACTTCATAAATTCCTGCAATTCTTTGAATCATGCTCCTTTCTGTTGGCCATAAGGAATTGTTGGCCATTTCATCGATTAGGTCCCAAGCTTGATCTTCTCCTTTTGCCATCAACGCTCCTCCAGCAGCAGCATCGATTGTGGTTCTCATCAGTCCAGAAAGTCCATTATAGAAAGTTTGGACTTGAAGCCATTTTGGAATCTCATGGTGAGGACACTTCCGGAGCAAATCTTTGTACCTTTCCCAAGCTTCGTAGAGAGATTCCGAATCTTGTTGCATGAAAGATTTGATGTCATTCCTCAACTTTGTAGTTCTGGCTGGTGGAAAGTATTTTGCAAGAAATTTGGTGGCTAAAGTGTTCCAAGTTGTGATGGAACCTGCTGGTAGTGAATGTAGCCAAGCTTTAGCTCGGTCTTTCAAGGAGTATGGAAAAACACGCAGTGTTATTGCTTCTTCAGCTTCTCGGTTGTAATTGAAAGTGCCGCAAACTTCCATGAAGTTGCTGATGTGGGCATTAGGATCTTCAGTTGCATTCCCCCCAAACTGCACTGACTGCTGAATCATTTGAATGCAAGTTTTGATGTCACCTGCATTTGCTGGTAAGGGAGGAAGTACAATACATGAAATGAGTCTGTCAACCACTGGAAAGGTTCTGTCTCGAATGGGTATCGGTGGTGCAACCTCCAAATGTTCATGTTCCATGTTGACTAAAGCTTCTTGGCCTTCTCGCCTTTCCCTTCTTAACTGTCTGATGGTTCTTTCAATTTATGGGTCAAGCGGTCGGAGTTCAAAGCTTCTGGTTCGTCTCATGTAGTTTCTGAGAACCTATAGCACAAGAAAACAAAAACAATAAGTATAAAGGAATTAGATACAAGTAAAAATATCTAACCCCTAAACTAATAGTAGAAGATAAATAAGTCCCCGACAACGGCGCCAATAACGCAAGCGCACGTATCGTTCAAGTAGTATAAAAAGTATCGATCCCACGAGGACTTAATACCTAACCTATTAATTTTTATGAGGCCAAATGATTACTAGTATCTAACAGATTGATTGTTTGTAAATTGGAATGGTGACTTACAAATTAACTTAAAAACAGGTAAATAAAAATTGCTTGAAAGTAGATTAATGAAAATTCAATATTAAAAACTATCCAAGGTTGTGAATTATTCCAATATTATTTAAAGATGAAGTGGTTATCTTATAGTTGGGTAAAATATTAATTTATTAACCTGGAACAATAAATTATGTAAAAGCCTCTTCCGATGGTCAACTATAAATATCCAGTTTAACCCAATTGAATCATATGTCTATGTCAACTAAATTACCTGGATTCATTAAGATTAAGTTCCAATTATGGCTAACCCCACCCGACAGGTATATTCCTATCCTGTAAGGAAATCTTTTAAAGGGTTATCTATCCTCAAAGAAGATCGTGGGTTATTGAGTCTAAGGTCTTAAACCTAAAATCTCAATGTCTAGTTCATTTTAAGTTTACTTATTCAATTTTATTAGTGGCCAGTTAATAAAAAGCATTAAAATTAAGACTCAATAAATAAATCTTTATATTACCCAAACTATAATCTAACCCTTATAAACTGGTGATATTGAAATTCATCACAACTCTAGATAACTAACTTAGTTATGACACATAGCTAGGGCTAGTAAAAACTTAAAAGTAAAAGCCATAAAGTAAAATGCGGAAAAGTAATTGCGTAAAGTAAAAGCTTAAAAGTAAAATAAAATAAAATGCTAAGGTAAAAGGAATTATTTCTACTACTACTAATTTAGATATCTCCCATAAAATAATATATAAACTTGTGATCATTACCAACCAACCATATAGGCGGTAACCTGATTAAGTCAAATTAAGTCCAACCAGCCATAAGGTGGAACCAAAGTAAACCAACCATAAAGGCGGAACCAAAATAAACATGTCATATATGCGGTAAGGGAATTTTATTACCAACCAACCAATCTGGCGGTATCCTTTCTTAGTCAGGTTTAACCAAATTAAATTAATTTACCAACGGACCAATATAGCGGTATCCATTTTTAAGTCAAATTTTAAATAGTGAATATATTATTTTTAAACGAGATTAATCTAAATAGCAATAGTAAAAGAATTACCTTTCACCCTAGCAGAAGGAAGTTACCTCCTCATAGTTGAATAGTAAAAACTGTAAAAATAAAGAAAGTAAATTACTATTATTACAGAACGTAATTAAAATTTATTACAAAACTAAATTAAAAGAAACTTAGAGAGAGAAGAACTCCCTATTTACATCAAAGAAATGAGAGAGAATGGTACATCAAAATCTGAAATCTCTAGCTCAATTTATAGGCCTCGGTAAGGTCTGGGCGTCGCGACGCCAAGGGTCTGGGCATAGCCACGCTGGAACAGTAAGGCGTGGCAGAATGACGGCTTGACATGTGGCGATTCTGGATAAGGAGATAAGGCGACAAGTGGCAAGGCGGCTGAGAGCTCAATTATTGCGATGACGTGGCAACACGTGGCGAAAGGGAGTGTTGGCACCGTAGGATTGCGACACGTGGCACGCTATGATTGGTTGATGATGACGTGGCACTTTGACTTGGTTAACCAGTGACGTGGATGATGACATGGCATGACACGTGGTGAAGTTGACTTGTTGACCGGCTGACGTGGATGATGATGTGGCGACACGTGGCACACGTGGCAATGGTGAATGTCGGCACCGTAGGATGATGACACATGGCACGGCCCATGTTAGCATATCGGCTGTGATGGTGACACGTGGCACGACGCACGTTAGCAAAGTCAAACTTCTCAAATTTTGACCTGTTGACCCGGCGCACGTTAGCAGATCTGGTGTACGTTAGGCGTCGCGACGCTGCCAAATTACAAAAATGCCATTTTTCCAATTTTTCACTGTTTTGCTCCAAATCACCTCCAGAATATCCTGAAACTTTATTTATCTATAAAATAACACAAAACACATCAAAATATTCACAAAACTCAAGAAACTATACAAAATATTAGGATAAATGAGTGGGAAATAGTGATAGATTTACCACTAATCAACCCGTGTCAGTAAATCTTGACCAGGAACTTAATTTAAGGTTATACAACTTATAGTGACATTTCCCAATGTCAATTACAAGCTATGTTGTAACTGCGCACTACGTTGTAAATCATGGGGTCTTTGTCCAAAATATATACATATCACTAAACCAGATTTAGTTTCAATCTAATCAATTTAATCGAAATTAGATCGAATATGTATATAAAAGACAAGAGGTGCTACCATTTAAATTAGTAATATCAAGGAAAATGATATTGCTCGTATTCATGAATCGGACATAAATACGATCTGGATTGGTGCTCTGAGACCAAACATAACACTTCCAAGCAATGATTCACTAACATATGTGTTTTTTTGTGGATCTAACTCTGGATATAAACAAGAGTTTGTTGAGGCTGCAAAAGAATTGGGTAGAGCTATAGTAAAAAGAAACATGCACTTAGTATATGATGGTGGCAATTTGGGGTTAATGGGATACGTTTCAAAAGTCGTGCAAGAAAATGGTGGTCATGTCCTGGGAATCATTCTAAAACCACTTGTAGACGCAGACCTCATTGGGAATTTTATAGATTGGGTAATATAAAGGTTTACTTATTAAGTCTTAAACTTAATGCTTCTTGTTAACTGGCCATTAATAAGATTGATCTAGTAAACTTGAAATAAACTTGGCAAAGAAATTTTAGTTTCAGCCTTAGTCTTAATAGTGTACGATCTTCCTTGAGGATAGATAACCCTGTAATAGATTTCCTTACAGGATAGACATATACCTTTCGGGCGGGAGTAACCACAATTGGAGCTTAATCTTAATGAATTCAGGTAACTTGGTTGACATAGACATATGATTAATGAGGTTACACTGGGTATTTGCATCCGACCATCGACATAGGTTTTTGTAGAATTTCGTATTCCAGGTTAGTAAACCAATATATTACAAAAACATAAAATAACCACTTTATCTTTTAAAAGATATTGGAAAGATTCACAACCCTAGATAGTTTATTAATATTGAATTTTCCAAAACCTAATTTCGCGCCATTTTATTTACTTGTTTTTAAATTAAAAAATCACCATCCTATCAATCAATGCATTAAATACTCGTAAACATTTGACTTCATAAATTAATAGCTTAGGTATTAAGTCCTCGTGGGATCGATACTTTTTATACTACTTGAATGATATGTACGCTTATGTTATACGCGTGTGACAATGCCGGTCATGTTTTTGGAGCCGTTGTCGGGTACTTATTTATCTTTCACTATTAGTTTTGAGGTTAGATACCTTTACTTGTATCTAATTTCTTTTTACTTATTGTTTTTCATTTTCTTGTGTTTCAGGTTCTCAGACACTACATGAGACGAAGCAGAAGCTTTGAAATCTGACCGCTTGACCCAGAGATTGAAAGAAGTATCAGACATTGAGAAGGGAAAAGTGATAAGGCCAAGAAGCAATCATAAACATGGAACCTTGATGAGCGGAAAATATATCAATATTTACCACTCATTTTACCTAATATTTTGTTTAGTTTCTCGGGTTTGATGAACGTTTTGATGTGTTTTTTATTCGTTTTGCAGATAAATAAAGTATTGGGACTTAATGGAATCAACTTGGGCCTAAAACGATGAAAATCAGAGTAAAAAATGACGAAAACGGAAATTTACTATATGTGTCACGAAGTGCAGTCCTAAATTCTAGTTTTGCGCAAGTTTGGTATTTTGGCCACAATGTTTTCATCCGATGTTCGATTGAGCTGAATCAAGTTCCAAATTAAAGAAGACACAAAGAAATATAACTTTGAAGTTTTAAATATTTTCACATTCTGAAGTTTGCAAGACCGAAATTGATGAATAATCTAGTGTATTTTGTGTAATTACTATTGTCATTTTCAAAATAAAATAAAAATAAAATAAAAAAATGAAATGAAAATTGTCAAACTTCCACCAAACATGCTTGCATGTTTGGTGAAGTGTTTGGTGGCATGTTTGGTGGAGTGTTTGGTGGACAAATTTGTGGAGAAATTGGTGGAACCCTTTAGATTTGCCTATAAATACCAAGGTATACTTTGTAAATTTTTTCATGCTTTCTTTGGAGGAATTTCTCCATGTAAACTGATGAGTGGTAAATGTATCACTATTTCCACTCATTTGACCTATTATTGTTAGGTTTTCTAGGTCAAACCAAGATCAATTAAGCAAATGAAATGTGTGAATACGCAAAGCAAGATGGCGGAAATACTCACTTTTATTGGTTGGATGTTGGCGGAGGGTTCAAAACTTTTGCCTTTGAGAAGTTGCCCCAAGCTTTTCCTTTTGATTTATTTGGCCAACCCCTTTTGTTGTGCTCTTCAAGCCCCAAGCTTTGAGTGATGATTCCAAGCTCATAGATGGGTTTCCCTATCACATTTGAATGACTCATTGATGTGTGCTAGCACTTGAAAAATTTGCAACAAATTTTCCAATTTCCCTTGGTGAGTTTCGGCCAAGCCATAGTCCAAGAGAGAGAGAGTGGCGTGAATGGAGAAGAGAGGAAGAATGAGAGAAAAATGAGTTGACTTGTATTTGATTTCCAAAATCAAATTAAAATGATATACCGAAACCAATATTTGGTATATGTCAAAATTCTCACCAAATTGGAGTGTAAAACAAGTCATCACCCACCCACCAAATTCCATCACCATAAAGGTAAGTCAAATGACAAGTGATGTGACTTGTGATGTGGCATGTGGGCCCCATTTGATTCAAAATCCGAGTGGACCCGCAAACACTCCCAGGCTCGGGTTCGCTAATTCCGAATTAACAAATTTTCCGTTGTGACGTAATTAAATCAAATTTAATTAAATAATTATGCCTAGCAAAATTACTATACACGTCGCTAGCGAATTAATTCTAAATTAACTCGTTTGCCCGAATTAAAATCCAATTTTAATTCCGCATCGAAATCTAATTTTGTTTTAATATAACGAATATATTATTTTACCGATTAATTCCAAATTAATCGTTCTCTCTCTTTAAATTATATTTTATCCCAGATAAAATTTCTCTACAATTAATCCTAGATTAATTTTCTCTCTCTAATAATTAATCCCAGATTAATTATGTTCGAGTCATATGTCATCGGTGAATCTTCGGGAAGCGACCCATGAGATCCCTGGATATGTTTGCAGTAAATCCGGTCGTCGGACTATCCGAACACGTACGTACCTCGTAATACATTTTTATCGATTTACAAGACACGGTTGGCTTCTAGCAAAGCACCGTGCCTACCCAATTCTCCAGAAATATTCTTAAAGGAATATGTAATTTGTATTAGGCGTAGTATACATAGTGTTGCGTATTGCGATCCAGTATCGGATGTCACGTGCTAGGCCTGGGGTTGGAATTGTGTCTGCCCCGTATAAAGCACATATCGGATCTCTGATAACTAGTCTCTATAATCAGATAAACATGACCTAGTCATATTATCCCGATAACTGCAGCATACATGAGTACCAGTTCCATATCCTATGTGACCATCATCTCCATTTGACTGGAGTGATACTTCCATCTTGACATCACACCCAATACACTACGATTCTCAATATACCCAGAAGAGGCGTACACAGAACCTGTTAAAGCCCTGGACGACCAAAACCAAAGTATATTGATTGTCGCAAGTATTAGCGATGTAAGTCTCAGGTTAAGACCAAATACACCTACCCTGATTCGGACTTCTATAGACACATAGTCATACTACCAATGGAATTCCGAGGGGTCTATCCAGAGCGAAACTATTTCCGTACCATCGGTAAACAGAACCTCCTATTACACTTGCATGAGTATCCAATATCCAAATATATGAGAACTATGTTGTTATGCTCCCACAACGCGCACAAGTACAATACTAGTCTATTCCGCATTATCGATGTCCAATCTCGATAATACTACGACTAGGGATATTTTAATGATTAAACCTTAGTGGATTAATACTGTCTCATATCTTATTAATCCGGAACTAATCATATGGACTTTTATCTTTTATGTATCTTGGTAATTCAATTATAAATGATAAAAGAGCAATTTCCCTTGTCACATAGTTAATTTGTACAACAACACCATGTTCTGTACAAATAGTGATGTTATGGGTCATAATTGTCCAACAATTATTTTGTATAGTTTCTTGAGTTTTGTGAATATTTTAATGTTGTTTTTGTTATTTTGTAGATAAATAAAGTTTCAGGACTCTCTGGAGGTGATTTGGAGCCAAAACGGTGAAAAACAGACAAAAGGGCAAAACTGTCATTTGGGCATCGCGACCGCTAACGTACGCTGGGAGCTGCCACGTGTTGACATCACAACAAATCTGCTAACGTGCACCATACATGTGTCGCCATCACAAGCTGTCGATAATTACTGTTTACACGTCGCGACATAAGAAGAAATTTGGGCGTCGCGACGCGGAGCCAATAATTTCAAGCCTGCCACGTGTCACCAGATCCGCATTCCACATTGCAAATCAACGGCGCGTCGTGACGTAGAAGAAACTATGCATCGCTGTTAGAGATATGCCCTATACCCAACTTTTGGATGGGCTATATATACATGTATTTGTAATATTTTCATTAATTAATAAAATGGCAATCTCTATTATACGTGTCTTACATAACTTATATGAATCATCAACACTGTAATAAAGCCCTTGGAGTAATAAGACGATGGCTTCCACGCGTTATGAGAATTATTACTCTTAAATGTTCATAGTCATCGTTTTGTGAATAATCTGGGCGTTCACAAAGCGGAGAGACTAACATGATGATATGATCCGCCCTTAAGTGGGGTAGCTGATCTCATAGGCTACTAACAGAGATCCGTCCGCTTGGTATATCACATGGATGCATGAGTTGCTCTTGTCCATCGAACTGACCGCCGAAAGTTTTTATATGGAGTGTTTATCCTATGTGTCTGTGAGAACTTTCATGTATCGATTATATGACTAGTCCTTAGACTTGAGGTCTTTACAATCTTATGTGTGGATCAAATAACTTTGACATTCTCCTTCCCCAGTTCAAAAGATCCGGTCAAAAGGGTATGATTGGGTCATTTGTTGAAACACATGAAGCTTGTAAAGATACAACAGAGAATCGCCACTCTCTCGGATAATATTTTCTTATAAGAGTAGTATTCCAGTTCGCGGGTTGATATGTGTGATCAGTACTTGAGACTGTGGCCACAACGGAAGAATCATGTGAGATTCTTGGGTTAACACGATTCAAGACACTATCAATATCATACCTTTGACCATATGGGTAGACACTTTCCGTACCCTAGGTCAATAGGTGGGGATATAGTGAGGCGATGGACCGTATCATATGTGAATCGCATACAGAATGGGTATATATATATCTTTCCTTCTCATTTGGGGGCCTTAGCATGTTGCTAGATGTCAACCTTGGTCATTGAAATCGAACGACCATCTGATCGGAGGATAATTTATGTTCGATTAGATTATCACGATTCATTTCATGTCCAACTTGAGGGGAACCCAAAAGGTCACACACAACAAAGTCGAAATCAATGGTTAACAGTGCACAGTACATATTTAACAGCATATATGATTGCTGTAGGAATTGTTCATAAATGGTTCAATGTGTTTAATTATTGAACAGATCATTTATGAGGTTCCATAGTGGCTTAAGGATTGGTGAATGACGATAGGGGCACTTTGGGAATTGGAATAAATAAAAATTAAAAATTTTTTTAAAAAGTTACTATTCATGTGAATAGTAAAGCGTGTATAGTAAAATTTTTAATTTTTAATTTTTTTTATTTGTTTTGAATTCCAATTCGGCCCAAACTCTTATTAGGGTTTTATAATCTCATTAAACCACTAAATTAAGATCCAATGGCTAAGTTTAAATTAGTTTTTATCCCACATCGGATTCTTAATTAACTTTGTTGTCTTTGGAGCACTATATAAACCCAAAGAATTCTTCACAAATCTTTGCACCAAACCTTTCATATCTTGGGTTTACATAAGTGAGCAACTCTAAAGTTTAATTGATTAGAGGAACCTCGAGTTAAAATTTTTGAGGTATTTGCCTAGGCTAGCACCAAGGGAAAAATACCCGTGCACTCAAGGCGTAGTCTTGCCGTTGAATTTTGGCTTTGGTGTGTGCATTTTTGGAGGCCACACACTTGGGTGGCTATTTGGAACGTGGAAGAGCTTGCTGAGTTCGAGAAAAGTTTGTAGATTGGAGGGAAGACTGAAGGAGTCTACGGTTCAAGTAAGTCCTTTTTCTTTCTTTATTTTAATTAGAGTTCTTATGATAGTTAGCATGTTTAGGTTTATGTTCTTTGCATGTTTTATGAGTTTTATGCTTAGAATATATAGTAACATGCCTAGGCTTGTAGAATAATCAAAACAGATGGGTCTTGGGCAAATGGAAAGCGGCACATAATTTTAATTTTTCCGTTGCGCACTCTCGGCCGCTTCCCAACAGTGGTATCAGTGCGCCGTTTTTGGTTTGATTAGTTCTCACTCATTTGAACTCGAAATTGGGTGTTTAAAATCTCGTTGGAAAGCTAACACCCTGAACTTAATTTTAGGCACAAGTTTTGCATGATTTGGTTAAGATGTGAATTGTGAAATTGCATTTAAAGTTCACGCGTCTGTATAAAAACGTGAATAGTAAAATTATTTGAATAAAATAAAATGCAATATCATAATTGAATATTAATCAAATTTATTTAATGCCTAAAATAATTCCAACATATTAAAACTCATATGCTTGATGATTCTATGTATGATTATAATTGGCATGATTATTTTAGGGTGCAAGCATCTAGAGACTTTCTAAGGAATATAAAGTGTATTGCTTATCCCTTAGCTAAGTAATTATTCCGTGATGAACTTAGAGATTTATTACCTTTAAGGTTAATAAATATAAATCACTTGTTTATAATAAAAGACATTATAAAAGATACAAGTATGGTGGGACCAAGACGTTAATAAAACTTTCCAAACTAAAGTTAATTTAACCAAAGGTATTACTAGAGTTAGATAATGATTTGGTGTCTTCCTTCACTCACTACCTTTTTATAGCCAAAAGGAAAAGCTGTGAAGCATCTAGATAATCATTTACTCAAAGCTTATCTTAAAGTATATTTAAAGTGTTGGACTAATTTGGAGGATCTATTGTTTATTCCTGTCACCAAGACGATAAGAGCCTAAGAGGTAAGGGTATTTAAGAGAGTTCGCTCCACCCTCCCTCTAGGGAATTTTCAATGGAGGAATCCATTTGACAGTTATTCAATTAAACTTGCTAAAATCCTCAATAATAATTTAAGTCTAAAATTTGCCTCCCATTGTAAAGTATAGACCCAAAGGGCTTAAACCGTATTGGCAGGTCTAGGCTTTACTAGACTGACCAATACCAATTTGTCCCTAAATCAAACTATTGACAATGGTTTGACTTTTTTGAGTTATAAGACGCAGCGACCCTTAGGCGTGGTCTTATAACTTAGTGGCAAAGATTGGGTGTCCACAAGGACTAGCATAAGCTATGGCATGTTTGATTGCCCAACCCAATGATCAATGAATTGTGATTTATATCATGAATTGGTTGGGAACCTACCTAATTATCGTATTTTATAACGGCCCTAGTCAGAGTTATGAAATGATGATAATGAGATCCTTTCCCATAAGAAATCCATTATATTAGGGTTGGTGCGATTTGCTTATAATTTTAAAACAATTGAGTGGGAGCAAATTCATAATCTTAAAAGCCCATGTTATTATGAAACATTAATGAAAACATATTTCTAATTTTAACAGTCTCTCTTAACAGGTGGGTTAAAATATTTCACAAACATTCAAATGGCAAATAGAGTATCACTTCGTTCCATCCTTGATGAGCATAAGCTCAAAGGGGACAACTACAATGACTGGTTTAGAAACCTTAAAATTATCTTACGACAAGAAAAGAATTTCTATGTTCTTGAAAGATCATTTCCCCCTGAACTCGCAGAAGATGCTGACCAAAATACATTCGATGCTTGGAAGAAACACGTCGATGATGATGAGCAAGCAGTTTGTATAATGCTTGGATCTATGTCGGATGAACTTCAGAAAGCTCACAAAGATATGGATGCTCAAATCATCATCTTTCACTTAAAGGAGTTGTATGCAACTTTCGTTCATACCGTGAGATTCCAAGTGTCATGTGCCTTATTCCAAACAAGATATAAGAAGGATCTGTTAGTGGACATGTGCTTAAGATGATTGGCCACATTGAAAAATTGGCCAACCTCGGGTTCATCATGGATCATGAGATATGTCAGGATCTAATTCTTCAGTCCTTACCAAAAGAATTCTCTAACTTTATTATGCTGTTTCATCTGTCTGATAAAGAATCTACTTTAGCAGAATTGTACAATCTGATAAAGCAAGCAAAGAAGGACTTGAAACCGGAGCTTAAAACCTCCGTCATGCTTACGGGTAGGGACTTGAAGCCACGAGGCCCAAGAAAGATAAGGGCAATGCCAAGGCTCCAGATCACCTAAAGCCCAATGGTAATGTGGAGAAGAAAAAAGGAAATGGGAAATGTTTCTTTTGTGGAAAGAATGGTCATTGGAAGAAAGACTGCAAATCCTTGAAAGCCAAGGAAGCTAGGGAAGCCCAAGAGGCCAAGAAGCCCAATGCTTCAGGTATGTTGTATATGATTGAACTATATTCTCAAAACTCTGAACCTTCTACTTGGGTGGTTGACACCGGTTGTGGGACTCACTTATGTAACAATGTGCAGGGCCTGAGAAACTGTATGAGACTCCGTCATGGGGAGGTTGACTTACGCATGGGTAATGGAGCAAAATTGGCTGCATTGTGCGTGGGGACTTATTCATTAGTTTTGCCGAATGGTTTAGTTTTAGACATAGAAGATTTTATTTATGTACCTTCTCTAGTAAAGAACATCATTTCAATTTCTTCTTTATGTAATAAAGGCTTTTCATGTCTAATAAGTTGTAATGAATGTTCTATTTATTTCAATGAAATAAATTATGGAGATGGTATTTTGAATAATGGTATCTATGTCATACAAACTAACAAAGAATGTTCAACCTCTAATATATACAACGTTAACTCGAATAATCTCAATGAATCACTTTTATGGCACAGTCGCTTAGGTCATATCAATGAAACAAGATTAACTAAGCTACATAAGGATGGGTATTTCAAACCCTTCAAATATAAACCTTATGGAACTTATGAGTCTTGTTTACTTGGTAAAATGACCAAATTACCCTTCAAATGTAAAGGACAGCGTGCAGCAGAGACATTAGAACTCATACACTCTGATGTATGCGGACTAATGTCAGTCACCACTAGAGGTGGATTCTCCTACTTCATTATATTTATCGATGATCACTCGCAATATAGGTATGTGTACCTTATGCGGTACAAATCTGAAGCCTTTGAGAAATTCAAAGACTTCAAAGCTGAAGTAGAAAAACAGCTTAATAAAAGTATTAAGTCATTAAGGTCTGACCGAGGTGGTGAATACTTAAGCAACGAATTTCAAGATTACTTGAGAGAAAATGGCACTGTTTCCCAGTGGACTCCTCCGGGAACTCCACAGCATTATGGGGTCTCCGAAAGGAGAAATCAGACATTATTAGATATGGTTCGATCAATGATGCCAGGCACGGATCTACCTCTTTCATTTTGGGGTCTTGCTTTAGAAACTGCAACACTACTACTAAACCAAGTTCCTTCCAAGATTGTTAGTCAAATACCATATGAGTTATGGTATGGGAAACGTCCTAGTCTTAGTTATCTAAGAGTTTGGGGATGTGATGCATATGTCAAGCTCACACAAACTAACAAATTGGATGATAGGGCAGTTAAATGTAAGTTTGTAGGATATGCCTTAAACTTAAGAGCATACGTGTTCTACGTCCCAAATGAATAAAGAAAATTTATCTCACGAAATGCTAAATTTCTAGAGAATGAATTCCTTCTCAAGAAATATAGTGGGAGTAGACTTGACCTCGATGAGGTACGAGAAGAACAAACTAACATAGAACTAAACCCCAGGCCCCTCAAAATGGCAGCGACGGAACAACCACAAGGTTATGAACTCAGAAGGTCTGGTAGGGAAAGACATAAGCCTAAAAGATGTGGTTTCCATATTTTTGAGGAACATGATCAGGTCATTGATAATGACGATCCCACCAGTTATGACGAAGCAATGTGTGACATTGATTCAGTCAAGTGGCTTGAGGTCATGAAATCCGAAATATACTCTATGTATCATAATCAAGTCTGGGACTTGGTAGATGCACCTGAAGGGATAAAACCCATAGGCTGCAAGTGGATTTAAAAGCATAAAAAAGATGCAGAAGGCAACATCCAAACCTATAAGGCTAGGTTGGTGGTAAAAGGTTATAGACAAATCCAAAGAATTAACTATAACGAAACCTTCTCGCCTGTTGCAATGATAAAGTCCATTTGAATTTTACTGGCACTAGCTGCACACTTTGATTATGAGATTTGGCAGATAGATGTCAAAACAGCTTTCCTTAATGGGAACCTCGTAGAGGAAGTCTATATGACACAACCTGATGGGTTTTACATCTAAGGATGATCATAATAAAGTATGCAAGCTTAAATGATCCATTGATGGACTCAAGCAAGCCTCCAGAAGTTGGAATATACGATTTGATGAGACAATCAAAGAATTTGACTTCATCAAAAATGTAGACGAGCCTTGTGTTTACAGGAAAAGTAGTGGGAGTGCTGTTGTCTTTCTTGTATTATATGTCGATGACATATTAATCATCGGGAATGATATTCCAATGATGCAAGCCACCAAGCAAAGGTTATCTCGGAATTTCTCCATGAAAGATTTGGGAGAAGCAGCCTAAATCCTCGGCATTAATGTTGGAATGTATGGCCTAGAGCTACATGTGATGTAAACAATTTTATGTGTTTTGAAATAATACGATGCATTATTCATTTATCAAATTGTTTGTTTAATTTTCGCATATTATATATCATGTTAAATACCCTAGATTACTTATGTGCCCTCAGACTTAGTGTATGAGTGTCATACACAAGAGGATTTAAGTCTGAAGTTAGTAATCTTAAATAGTCCATAGAGAGCAAACAAAGCGGGTACTTTATTTGTGGTTTATCTATAGCTGCGGTCCATTCTATATTTGTATGACGATCTTGATCCGGATCGTCCATGTAGAGATATGAGAATGGAGGCACCTTGTATGATGCGATCATATAGGAATGGACCCAGATGGAAATGACATTCTTATAATATCCGTTAAACTAAGAAAGTCGTTTCGATCTACTAGATGGTCATATATGGATTGATCTTAATCCTGAGTGTACTACGAACTCCTGCATATGAGGCCATGTCCTTTGATTTACAAAGGTGAGGTTGGTGTAGCAGTCCCGACCAATAGCTACGTACTTTGGGGGCATGGTCTGTTGTGTAGCTGGGAACGTTTTACATAGACATGGAGTTCACTCCTTCTTGCGAGAAGTGAGGAATATCTTTCTTAAGGGTTGATTCAGTGCTTGAACGATTTGAGAGCTCAAGTCTTTCTGTTACGAATAGAAAGATAAAAATTCATAATGGTTATGAATAAATCGTTAATTAGAGAATCAATGGTACTTAAGGTAAAAATAATTAGAGGGGTATAACGGACATTATGACCCGACTCTAATTACGAGATACTCGTGAAGGGTCAAATTCATATGTAATGACTATATCGATGGACACCGACTTGATTCGACTTAATATATCATCTGCGGCAACGAGAGTGCAGCTTCGGGTTTTTAGTGGAATAACCCGGAGCTAATAATTCAGAATATTTAATTAAAAGCTAAATTAATATTTCGAGATTATTGGAACTCGGAACCGTAGGTCCAGTTGGTCCTCGTGTTAGCTCGATTTACTACAGCGGATTTAGTATAATTGGATAGTCCAATTATATACTCACATATGTATAAATATTATTAATATGATTAATAATATTAATGTGTCACACTTGATACTATATATTAAAAGGTTAGTATATAGCTTTAATAATTATTTGATGATTATTAATTGCTTATTATAAAATTATACTATTTATATAATTTAATAAGTATTAAATTTGATTTTTGATTTTCGAAAAAAAAAAATTTGGAAGGTATTTGATTGGTTTGAGTAATTACTCTTTATGAAAGGCAATTACTCCTTTTTATTTTTGTAACATATCCTATATTATAGTAATAAATGATTAATGTTACAAAATTAAAGAGAAAAAGGCCATATGGCCGAAACTACCAATAGGGGAGGCTAAGGGTTTGATTTATTTTGGAAATAATAAACCCTAAGTATATAAGAAATTTTTATTTTTTCTTTTAGACATCCTCATTCAAGAAACCCTAGCCACATTTCTTCTTCTCCCATATTCTTTCAAGAGTTGAGAAAGCTTTACAAAGAAAAGAAGAAAAATAAAATCAAAATACACAAGTGTGTTTGTATCTCTAAAACGTTTAGGGATTGATTTTGTGAATCTTGCCCACACAAGCTTCTGTTGGTAACGAGTTATAGTTCGGAAGACCTTGTGGTGTTAAACCAATTATCATATACCTCACGGCAATCAAATATTCTGGCAAGCAATGGACTGGACGTGACTATGGCCAAAGGAAGTGAGTTGTGATTGAATAACGTATGGGAGATGAACGGTCATTGGCCTGTGCGTGTATCGATCATTTGCTTATGAAGACTGGGTGTGACTATATTTGTTGAGTGCTTTATTTGTTTAATCACATCATAGCAATAATATGATCAACGCATGGTTTTCTTTTAATTTACAAAGTTACTGTGCGTAGCATCTTTACATTAATGGTCACTGGATTTTAAATAGA
Organism: Zanthoxylum bungeanum; assembly: GCA_019454045.1. Lineage (NCBI taxonomy): Eukaryota > Viridiplantae > Streptophyta > Magnoliopsida > Sapindales > Rutaceae > Zanthoxylum > Zanthoxylum bungeanum. The sequence continues at coordinate 18,325 of SKCR01040107.1, read as the reverse complement.
TTGATGTGTGGCGCTTGATCAAATCATGCATAATGGATGATGTGCGTGACTGGTAATTATTTGACGATAGCTCATGGGAGTCGGACAGTCGCAAGACTGTGTGCAATGTGTGTGAATAATTCACTGCTGTTTCGGGACTATTCTAGGGGCGTTATGGGGCTGAAATTTTATCTGAAACAGAAGTGAAATTTCAGTAGAGTTGATGTTTCCATTCGGCTAAAGGTAGGGAAGAGCAGAAGAAATTTTCAAGTCTGATCCGTGTGCCTAATCGCTTCCGCTGCGCGAGGAAAGCGTTTCCTACAATTGGCATCAAGAGCGAGGTTGAATAGTGTTCTTATCCCTTCTCTTTTTCATTTAAAGTTTCTGCTTTTTAATATATTTATATGAGTTATAAATATGATATGCATGTCTAGATGAGTGGGCACATTGTGATATTCATATGGTGAATGTTTTTATTATTTCATGTGATGAATGGATTTTGCATTGGTCGTAAATTTTTCCGGCTCTTATTTTTGTAGTTGGTTTTGTTTTTGGGATGTAAGGCCTTAAGGCCGTTGTTTACATTTGTTGTAATTTTATTTTTCAATGTAAAATTTCAATCTTTGTAATTTGGAGCACCGAAGTCGCAAAAGGAGCCAACACCACTTTGGAGCGGGATTTGAAGACCAATGGATGCCTTGGTGAATCTTATGTACTAATTAGATTAGTATAGGAAAAATAAGAGCCCGGTCAATGCAAAATATTTTTTTATGTTAAATGTATGTTTATTTCGAATTGTTTGAATAACATGTCATATAGCTTAGGGTGCCCACTCATGCATTTTACATGCCATAACATGTCATGGATGCATTATCATTAAAGACATAAAATTATGATTTTATGTAATTTAAAATGTTTAAATTAGAATTTGATATGCATGGAAATCAATTAATTAGATTAATTGGATTTATGGTTTAAAATTTGAATTCTAATATATTGGGCTTAATTGGTGCATAATAAATTCCATTGGTATATAGGATAGAAACCCGGACATAAATTTCATAGCCGATTCCGAATGGACGATAGTATGGTCTGCAATCGGGATACAATTCCACGTACCATTGGATTTTATAACGCACTATTATTTATTAAAATGTTTAATTAAAATTTTAACCTTTTAGAATTCCATAAATTTTTTAATCTTTTAATGTCTAGTATTTTAAGAGTTAAAATATAATAGCTCACTAATACCACTCTAATTAAATTAGTTTAACTGAGTAAAACTATTAGTATAGACTAATGAAATATTAGTGATACAATTTTAAAAGTTAAAATTGATTAGGTCACTTATGTCAAACTAGTGTAAATAAAAATTATGTTTTAGCCGCCATAAATTTATCCACACTAGTTAAAATAAAATATTAGATATTTTATAGATAGAAACCTTAATTTTAAAATAGTGAGTGGGAGAGGGATATACGACAGTATATCCCGCGATCTCCGTTGGTAGTCCAAAAATGTGAGATTCAAAAGTCGTATCGAGATGGCTTTGTTTTCGTCCCCCTACGGATGGTGTCCATTTTGGGTCAATATCAGGTTTGGGTTCCGAGAGGATAGGGATTCTAGATGTATCTTGTGAACTGACCTACCCTACGGCGGCACTTCACTTGTTAAGTCAAAGAATCCCGAAACGGCGGGTTACACTCACAAAGGAATAATTAACTGTTAATAAAATTCCTTGATCAAATAAAACGGTAGTTGTTTAATATAAGAATAAGAGTTATTCCCGCATATATTAAATTGGCTGAGATTGTCTCGATCTATCATGCAAGTACTTGACCTACCCTACCGCGGCACTTACTTGTGGGATGATAGATTTCTGTGGCATAGTAATTCTCTTAGGTTTCTAATTCATTATTCATGGTTCATACATCATGTTTAATTTTATGCCAAAATTATTTGATGATTTTAATATGCGATGAATGAATGTTAAATGCATGTTTATTTTATTTTTCAGACATGGTTTCTCCAATTATTTCTGTACTCTAAAACGATAAATTAACGGGGGGAAAACTATGTTAAGTGGAAAAGTAACATGAACGATATCCTGGTATGTGAAGACCTAAAGTTTGTCCTAACGGAGGAACGTCCTCCCGAGCCTGCCAGAAATGCTGGCCAAGCTGTGCGCGATACTTACCAGAAATGGGTTGCAGCAAATGAGAAAGCCCGCTGCTACTTGTTAACAGGGATGTCTGAGGTTCTTTCTGCAAAGCATGAACCTATGGCTCTAGCATTTCAGATGATGGAGTCATTACAGGGCATGTTTGGACAGCCTTCGGAGCGTCAACGCCATGAGGCCATGGTCTCAGCGATGACTGCTAGGATGAAGGATGAGACATCAGTCCGAGAACACGTTTTGAGGATGATGACGTATCTCAACACTGCTGAAACCCATGGAGCTCGTATTGATGAGCATAGCCAGGTGACCATGATTATGGAAACTCTTCCGAAGAGTTTCATGCAGTTTAAAAGCAACTATGTTATGAACAAGTTGACTTTTACTTTGACATGACTGCTTAATGAGCTCACCCATTGCGAGTCCATGCTTGTGGATTCTCGTAGGTCCAGTGATGAGGCAAATATTGCCGAGTCTTCTAAATCTGTAAAGATGAAGAAGAATAGCACTGGAAAGGCTAAAGGTACATCTATTTGACATACGAAAAGACCTTGCTGAAGGTAATTTTACTATGAGAGTTAGGACAATGGATGCTCTTTCAATAAAACAGTGGGAGTTATCAGTTTTCAATTTTTCAAATAAAAGTTATTTGAATTTAAACAAAGTTATGTTTTTTCTTGTTTTGTCATGGAAATTTGATTTCTATTTCAAAACTATAGCATGATAGTTATCATTTATATAATAATAATAGTTATTATTTCATAAATGAATTACCTATATGTTAAGGAAACTAGAAGATAACTTGTATGTGTTAAGACCGTTAACACATAAGCCACTGCTCAATACTGAAATGTTTTAGGTTGAGAAACCTAAAACTAAATGGCAAAAGATTTCTCACGATGAACATATCTATGGCGTCTTGGAATTGGTCATATCAGCCTTGACCGGATAAACAGATTGATAAAAAATGGAGCCTTAAACCAGTTAAATCTCGGGACTCTACCAGTTTGTGAATCCTGTTTAGAAGGAAAAAATGACCAAGAGAACTTTTATTGGAAAAGGTTTAAGAGCCAGTCAACCACTTGAGCTAATACATTCGGACGTTTGCGGACCGATAATTATAAGAGCCTGAGGTGGTTATGAATACTTCGTCACATTCATTGACTATTATTCAAGATATGGCTATATCTACCTAATGCATCACAAATCAGACACCTTTGAAAAGTTCAAAGAGTATCGTGCTGAGGTTGAGAACCAATTAGGTAAGACAATCAAAACTCTATGATCAGATCGTGGAGGGGAATACCTCGACAGAGATTTCGAGGAATTCTTAGTTGAGCATGGGATAATATCCCAGCTCACAGCGCCTGGAACACCACAGTAAAATGGTGTTGCATAGAGGAGAAATCATACCCTATTAGACATGATGAGATCTATGTTTAGTTATAGCTCACTACCTTGTTCATTTTGGGGATATGCTCTGCAAACCACAATGCATATCCTTAATATAGTTCCATCTAAATCTGTTCCTAAGACTCCCTTAGAGTTGTGGAATGGTCGTAAAACTAGTTTACAATATTTTCGCATATGGGGGTGTCCAGCACACGTTCTGAAGAATAAGACTACAAAGTTGGAGCCACATTCTCAGGTGTGCCTATTTGTAGGCTATCCTAATGAAACTATGGGTGGATTCTTCTATAGTCATGATGATAACAAAGTATTTGTATCGAAAAATGCCACGTTTCTAGAGGAGGACTATATGAAGGAGTTCAAACCTCGGAGTAAGGTGTTACTCGAGGAGTTACTTGCTGGTTCGACAAACACACCACAGTCAACAAAAGTTGACAAACACATAGCACCTTCGACATCTGAGAGTCAGATGCAAGTTAGTTAGAATAATCTACCACCTAGACGTAGTGGGAGGGTTGTACGACAACCTGATCACTATTTTGGTGTTGAAGAGGCACAATTTGTCGCAACCAGCGATGGCATAAATGATCAATTAACCTATAGTAGTGCAATGGATGATTCTGACAAAGAGGAATGGCTCAAAGCCATGGCCTAGAGATGGAGTCCATGTACTCCAACTCAGTCTGGGAACTTGTAGACCAACCTGATGGGGTAGAACCAATAGGTTGCAAGTGGATCTATAAAAGGAAGAGGGGATCAGATGGGAAGGTACAGTCCTTAAAGGCAACACTAGTGGCCAAGGGTTATACCCAGAAAAATGGAGTTGACTATGAGGAAAATTTCTCGCTAGTAGCCATGCTTAAATCCATCTGCACTCTTCTATCCATTACCGTATATTATGACTATAAAATTTGCAAATGGATGTCAAGACTGCATTCTTGAATGGCAATCTTGATAAGAGTATCTATATGATACAACCAGAGGGGTTCATCGCCCAAGGTCAATAGCAAAAGGTTTGCACGCTGCAAAGGTCCATTTATGGACTCAAGCAGGCATCCCGATCTTGGAATATAAGATTTGATACCACAATCAAGTCTTATGATTTTGGGCAGAATATTGATGAGCCTTGTGTATACAAGTGCATCATTGACGGGAATGTGGTTTTTCTTGTTTTATATGTCGATGATATTTTACTCATTGGGAATGATGTAAAGATATTATCAGACGTGAAAACTTGGCTAGCTAACTGTAGACAACAGAACCTAGGCGACGCTGTTCTAGGCTCGCTGCCTAGTTGGGAAGTACGAAATAACATGGAGTCGCCACCCGGTGTGAACCGGGACAAAGATTTAAGGCCGCACTCACCCCTCGCAAGGGAAGACCTCAAACCGTTGGGTTCGGAATGGTCCCTTACTTATGTCACTTGTGATGATATAATTTGTGCAATGAATCAACCAAGTCTACTCAATAATCATGCTCAAAGGTACTTAGATCTAACATGCTTTCATCCAAATAACTCCACGCAATGTAACACAACGAGCATATTGAACCATTAAATCAAAATGTATAAATTATCATCCAAACACATCATAAACTAATAACAAGCATAAGGAACAACCTAAATATGCTTTAACAAATAAATAACAAACTAAATTAAACCATACTTTAAATAATAAATGAATAACCTAAAGACTATAACATGCTCAAATAAAAATTTGGATGAGACGAGATATGTGTATCTTAAGTGGTACGTGACATTGTATCCCGAGTGCAGACCATACTACCGTCCATTCGGAATCAGCTATGGAATTTACGTCCGGGTTTCCATCCGATATACCACAAAAGGGAACACATATCCCGCTCATCCAACAATCACATCATGCCTCAAACGACTCTCATGCAATTATATATCAAAATAAATAAAAAAAAATAAAGAAGATATGTAAAAAGGGTGCCCTCAGGTCTAACCTCTTTTGTCGTCTAAGAAAGGGTGTTACACGTCCGTTGGAAGGGAGATTGATCCGATGCTTTTCCGATTTGTCTACTCAACGTTTTTCCTCGTTGTTTTGATGCTTGGGCTGCTGTTTTAAGTCCGTTTCGCTGCTGTTTTCTTGCACCATTTCAGGTCACTGTTTTGGTCGTTTAGTGGACTGTTTTGAGTGATTTTGAAGGCTAATGGGGCTGCGGTTTTGAGGGGTTTTTTTAAGGGTGTTTATGCAGTTTTTTAGTGCAGTTTCAGGGTGTTTTCTGGGCTGTGAATGAGGCTAAATCGGAGCCAAAACCGACCAGAATATGGGATGAAATAGCGGCAGTTCAAGGTACAGTGATGGGTGTTTTGGGACTGTTTTGGGCGTATAATTGGAGCTGCTTTTGGCGGGTTTTTTGCGGCACTTGAGGGCTGTGAATGAGGCTTATTTTGTTGTGTTTTAGGGCTGTGAATGGTGGCTAGAATTCGGCAATGGAGGGCTGTGAGAAGGGCTTGGGCGTGAGTGGTGTTGGTGAAGGGAGGTGAATATGCGGCCTTGGAGGGTTTCCTGGCTTGGTGGTGCGGCTATGGGGGTTTCAATGGGATGCTAGGACGTGCACGGAGGCTTGATAAAGTGCTTGGGACGTGCTTGGGGAATTATGTCTGCTAGGGTTATGAGGGGTGGTGAAGGCCTCTTTTTATAGGCAAAGGGAGAAGACTTTCGTTATTTGATTAGGAAAGAATCTCCTAATTGGTGTCTAACAAGGAATAGATCTCCTAATTTGGATTTGTGATTGGATTTGATTTGGTAAGGGATTTGATTTGATTTGATTTCTTTTAATTAGGAAGGGATTTAACTTGATTTAGGCATGTGTTAACTGTGATTTTGGCTAAATAGGAAGGCTATTGGCGTGAGTTTGGTCTATGGGGCGTGGGCTTGGTTTGTTGGATAGGCTTGGGTATTTTGGGTTTGGTTTGGGTTTGGTAAGTGGTTTGTGGGGTTTTGGGCCTAATATAAGCTTTGAAACGGAAGTCCAACAAGCAACCGAAGCTCAAACAATGAGATTAAATCCATCAAAAATTCTATTTCCAACTTTACCCTTCCAACGTCCGTTTCCCGCAACTTTCATGACTAAAGAGGTAGTTGCCTCCATACGAGACTCATCATTGGGCTAATGTGTAAAAATGCAATGCCTACAGTCACCCCCACTTGATGGGACTTGTGCAGTGTGTGACAATGACAATCCTATCAAAATACGTGCAATGCATTTTTACTTACCTGGCTCGCCAGCTGTCACCTGGTCTGCCTGCTGTGCTGAGTTGATAATGCTAAACCCCGTACCTAGGGCTTCGCGGTTGCGTCTCCATACCTAGAGTGCCGCAGTGATGATGTTGGTTGTCTGGATGCTAACCCCATACCTAGGGTGTCGTAGTGACGTCTCCGTACATATAGAGCCACAAATGTCTGAATAGTCCACATGCCATACCTGGCATGCTAACCCCGTACCTAGGGCGTCGCTGTGGTCTGAATACTAACCCCGTACATAGGGTGTCGCAGTGACGTCTCCGTACCTAGAGAACCACAAAATGTCTGAATAGCACATGTCGTACCTGGGTGCTAACCCCGTACCTAGGGCGTCGCTGTGGTCTGAATGCTAACCCCGTACCTAGGGTGTCGCAGTGACGTCTCCGTACCTAGAGAGCCACAAAATGTCTGAATAGTCCATATGCCGTACCTGGCGTGCTAACCCGTACCTAGGGGTCACTGTGGTCTGAATGCTAACCACGTACCTAGGGTGTCGTAGTGACGTCTCCATACCTAGAGAGCCACAAAATGTCTGAATAGTCCACATGCCGTACCTGGCATGCTAACCCCATACCTAGGGTGTCGCTGTGGTCTGAATGCTAACCCCGTACCTAGGGTGTCGCAGTGACGTCTCCGTACCTAGAGAGCCACAAAATGTCTGAATAGTCCACATGCCGTACCTGGCGTGCTAACCCCGTACCTAGGGCGTCGTTGTGGTCTGAATGCTAACCCCGTACCTAGGGTGTCGCAGTGTGATATCTCCTTACCCATAGTGCCTTACCTGGCTGATCTGATATCTCCATACCTGGAGTGCCGTACCTGGCTGAACTGATCTGGTGACGATGCGGGCCTCGCCCCCCGAATGCCATACCCGGCTGAAACTGATTTGAACCATTATGGGCCTCGCCCCCAGAATGTCATACCCGGTAGAATTGATGCTGAACCTAATGTGGGCCTCGCCCCCAGAATTCCATACCCGGCAGAACTGATGCTGAACAGATGTGGGCCTCACCCCCAGAATGCCATACCCGGCAGAAACTGTTATCGATGCTGATACTCTCTTTCAACACACTGTAGTGCCTCTCTTCGAGATAATCTTGATAGCTAAACATATTTTTGTCCTCAACGGATGCTTCGCGTCAAAACTAAAGAACCTTCAAAGTACTCTACGTACTCAAATCCAATTTTCTGAATAGGTGATCCAAATTAGACTCCTAGTGTGTGTGTGTGTGCTAAGGCTCTTTCACAGCTTATTCCTTATGTCAACCAACTCGATGATTTTGCTTCGGAGAATCGGACCAGTGGGTCTAACCAACCTGGATGTCTGGGTCACGTTCTGTGATTACTTCGGCATACTCAACATGATATGGTCTTCTTTATTTGCTTTCGTCTCTTTCGTTTCATTTTTTCTTTCTTTTTTTCATTTCTTATTTTATTTTGACTCACCTACCCTTTAAGGTAGCATTCTCCTCATGGTGTCCTAATACTCGCCATGGGTAGCTTCACGCTTATCGGTTATAGGCGGTCTATTTCTTTTCTTTCATTTAGAGACTTTTCTTCTTTATTTCCAACCATATCATGTATCGTAGCTTAGGCAAATCAGTGTGGACATCCAGGCAAACGGTCATTCACCGATCCACAATCTCTTCGACTAGTCATTCTCATCAACCACTCAGGCTTCTACTGGGAGATACCTTTATCAAGTGCTTTATGAGTCTAGCTGAGATCAATCCATTCCGAATACCACATAAGAGCGCATCTCGCACTTCTCGTTTCTAAGACTTCTCCCTACAGCACACAATGTCATCACCGGACATATGTTTAACCATCAAAGACTTCTCTCTCACTTTTTTTTTACTTACTCACTCTAATGAATTCTTCTTCTCTACTGCTGACCATGTGGGCTTCGCCCCCGGGATCCAGACCCGAAATTCAAAATCAAAATGGGCCTCAACCCTCAGATCACCATCTGAATCTTAACACCGATGTGGACCTCGGCCTTAGGATTTCTCCCCAAATTCAATACAGTGCTTTCACTGTTTCTGATTGGCTTGTCTTTGCCGTTTTCTCTTTTATTCTTCGATACCTGTGAATATAAAACAAAAACATAAAACACGTAAAAAGGGAATGCAATAATGGGTTATATGTGTGCATGCATGCATGAGTTCTCCTTATCCCGTTGGGTTAGGTCTTCTACGGGTGACTATTCGATCTTCTGTCCCTCAGGAAAAATACAACTTCAATATGTCAACATTGATCGGCTCGGTGAACTCATTCCCTTCCAAGTCCGACAGTCTCACTGCTCCTTTCCCATTACCTTCTGAACAATGTATGGTCCTTCCCAATTTGGTCTAAACTTCCCTCTTGGGTCTGTTGTCGATGGCTTCGACTGCTTAAGTACCAGATCGCCTTTCTTGATCTTGGTAGGATGCACCTTCTTATTAAATGCTCAGGCCAACCTCTTCTAATATATTTGGTTGATGTAAGGACTTCATCCTCTTCTCATCCATCAATGCTAACTGGTCAAACCTCTGCGAGGTCCATTCTTGTTCAGGTAACTCTTCTTCTGCTAATACCTGCATGGACTGTATCTCAACTTCCACCGGCAATACCGCTTCCATTCCATAGACCAAATAGTATGGCGTAGCTCCTGTTGCTGTCCTTACAGAAGTTCTGTACCCCCACAGGGCATATGGCAGCTTATCAGCCCAATATTTGTAATTCTCTGTCATCTTCGCCAGAATCGTCTTTATCGTCTTGTTGGCTACTTCAATTGCCCCATTGGCCTGCGGCCTGTAAGGTGAGGATTTGTGATGACCTATTCTGTATTTCTGTAGCATTGCCTTTGTCTCTCCCTGGAACTGGACTCCATTGTCCGTTACCACGTGGTGTGGCATACCATACAGACAAATGATATTCCGAGCTACGAACTTCGCCATCTGCTTTGCTGTAACATTACGGAATGACTCGGCTTCTACCCATTTTGAGAAGTAATCCACTGCCACTACTATAAAACGATGTCCATTCGATGCATTCGGCCGGATTTCTCCAATCATATCAATTCCCCATTCTGAGAAATGCCATGGCTCTGACAACCCATGTAACTCTGTACGCGGTAAATGGTTCAAATTCCCATGCGCTTGGCAATCATGACAATGCTTACTAACTTCATGCAGTCGGCTTCCATGGTTGGACCAGTAAAAGCCTTGCCTTACAATCTTGCAGGATAAGTTCAATCGTTCATATGTGGTCCACATACGCCTGCATGCACTTTCTTCCATTACCTTCTGTACTTCTTCTCTTTTCAAACACTTTCAGCTGAATACCATTCGCTTGTCTCTTGTAGAGTTCTCCTTTCAAACTCACATATGAGAGTCAACTTCTGAATGGCGATTATGTCCTTTCTGCTCGCTTCCTCTGGGAATTCCCCATTTCCAGATACCTCTGAATGTCATAATACCACGTTTTTCTGTCATCGACCTCTACTCCAAAGATCCTCTCTATTCATAAACCGGTTTGCTGGCCGTTGTCAACACAAGTGGTCTCATCACCAATTTTTCTGGATTCTCCCAAGGTGCGGCTAATGTCGCCACAACACGTCAGCCATCTGATTCTCTTCCCGCGGCAAGTGCTGAAATCTACAGTCAGGGATAGTCTGTGCCAAACTCCTGAGATGGAACAAGTACGGCTTCAACCGTTCTTCCTTTAACTCCCATTCTCCTTCCATCTGTCGGATCACCAACATTGAGTCTCCGTAAACCTCCACGTTCGTAGCTCTCAAGGCTATTAATGCAGTCAAGCCGAATGCGCATGCTTCATACTCAACTATATTGTTAGTTACCCTGAACGTCAACCTCTTGGCCATAGGCAAAGTCTCTCCCCCATGGGTTACTATTACAATACCGATTCCGGGTACTTTGCAGTTCACTGCTCCATCAAAATACATCTTCCAACCTTGAACTGCTATAGCTTGGATTTCTTCGTCGGGGAATTCAAACTTGTACTGATCCCTTCAATAGGTTGCAATGCCAAGAACTTTGCCACGCCTCGTCCTTTGATCACCTTGGAGAGTAAGGTACTCGATATCAAATTCTGTCAGCAGTACAACCATCTACCCAGCTTTCCAACTAGTGAAGGTACTGAATGCAAGTATTTCAAAGGATTCTCCTTTGCAAACTACTTGGATCTTGTAGGATTGGAGTAATGGCGTAATTTTTTGGACGCCCACACTACCGCCAAACAGATCTTCTCCCACTTCCTGATAACGGGCTTCGTACGGAAGCAACTTCTTACTGAGGTAGAAGACTGTATGCTCTACTCCCGTCTCATCAGCTTGTACCATCATCGCCCCCAATGCTTCGGGTTCAATAGCGAGATAAAGTACCAAGGGTCTACCCTGCTTCGGAGGTTTCAGAACAGGAGGTTTCACTAAGTATTCTCTGATTTTATCAAATGCTTCCTGACACTGCTCATTCCACTTTACTGGCTGGTCTTTCCTCAACAGCTTGAAGATAGGCTCACACACTGACGTCAATTTTGCAATGAACCGACTGATATATTGGATTTTCCCAAGGAAGGCTCTGACATCTTTCTCAGTCTTCGGTGCCGGAATTTCTGTAATAACCTTGATCTTTTCATGATCCACTTCTATTCCGCCCATTCCTACTGTATGGCCAAGCAACTTTCCTGACATTACTCCGAATACACATTCTTAGTATTCAACCGCAAGTTGTACTTGTCAACTCGTTCCAGGAACTTTTCCAATGCTTCTATATGCCTGTCTCTTGTCTCTGACTTCACCATCATGTCATCTACATATACCTTAATCTCCTTATGCATCAAGTCATGAAACAAAGTAGTGGCCATCCGTTGATAAGTGGCTCCATCATTCTTAAGCCCAAATGGTATCACCTTATAGCAGTAAGTACCCCATTCTTTAACAAAGGCGGTCTTGTGTTTATCTTCTTCGGCCATGAGCACTTCATTGTATCTTGAGAACCCATCCGCAAATGAGTACATGGAAGACAAAGCCGCGCTATCAACAAGTACATCTATATGTGGCAAAAGAAAATCATCATTCGGGCACGCCTTGTTAAGATCTCTGTAATCGACGCATATTCTGACTTTGCCATCTTTCTTCGGTACAGGCACGATATTGGCCAGCCACTCGGGGTATCTCACTACTTCTAGGAATCCCACATCTATTTGTTTCTTAACTTCCTCTCTGACCTTCTCAGCCCATTCGGGTCTCATTCTTCGGAGCTTCTGCTTTACTGGCTTCATATTCGGATAAGTTGGAATCGCATGATGGGCAATGCTTCTATCTACCCCTGGCATGTCCTCGTAAGACCAAGCGAACATTTTGGCATATTTAACCAACATCTCTTCTAAGTTCTTCCGCTATTCGGCGGTAACGTTACTCACAATTAAGACTTCCTTAGGGCTTCCAAGCTTACCAAGGTTGAATGCATCCGTTTTGATGGAATTGATATCAAATATGCTTAAGTCATGCAAGTCAAGAGGAAGGGACTCGGGCAAATAAGCAAAATTATTGTCTTTATTGCTAATCAATGCGGGATTACATTCAAATAAATCAGGAAGATAAATGTCCTCAGCATCTACAGACACTTCATCTTCCGCAACCGGGTTCTTCTCAGGCTCCTTGTGTTCTTCCAGAGTCAGGCTATCCAGCTTCATCAGTTCTTTTTCCCATTTCTCATATTCTTTCTTTGCATCTTCTCCCGCCAACGGCTTTTCGCCTAACACATCTTGGAAGATTCCGAATCCGGGCACCATAATCCCGTTGACCTCCACCGGTTCGGGCTCTCCTTGATACCCTGATGCTTTCACAAAGCACTCCATCCGTTTTAGCCCTTTCTTCTTGGCCTTGGGTTTATCTTCATCAGAACGGTTTCCTAAGCTCCTCCGAATATTATGCCCTTTAAAGTCTGGTAATGCTGAACCTTTGCTAGGTTCAAACTTCATCTTCTCCATAATCTTCGCCACCTTGGGATCCACCCACTCCTCAAAGGTTGCCGACACTTGGAACCTCGAAAAAGGTTGTATTTCCAAAACGGCTACATCATTATCCACCTCGGCTCGAATGGTGACAATTTTCCCGTCATGTGGGAATTTGATCATCTGATGTAGACTAGAGGGCACCCCTCCAAGCCTGTGAAACCAAGGCTTTCCTAATAATAAGACAAATATGGCTGGGATGTCCAGCACCGTAAATTCAACTTCATCCTCGACTGGGCCAACCTTGACCATTGCAGTAAAAATGCCTTCGACTCCTCTCTTGCTATCATCATAAGCCTTGATAGTCATGTCAGAATGACTCAAATCAGTTAGCTTAATACCCAGCCTTGCCAGAATTTTCAATGGGCACACATTGATGGAAGAGCCATCATCCACCATCACACAAGAAGTCTTCTTGCCTCTCACCTCAGCTCGGATGAATAAAGGCCTGTTGTGGTTTCTTCCCTCGGCCGGAAGTTCTTCATCAGAGAAGTTATTTGCAGAGCCTCTTTCTGCACTGACCCTACAAACATCGCTGGATTAGCATCCTCGGGTACCACTATCTGCTCAGGGCTTCTACCATAGCCCGTCTGTGCTCTCCAGATGCACACAACAACTCCCAATACTCAAGGTGCTCGGGTTTTCTCAATTGCATTAGCACTGACGTCTCTTCAGCAGGCTCGATATTCTCAGCCACTTCTCATCCATCAATCAGCACTTCCTTCCCCTTTTCAGCAGATCGTGGATCACTGTAAAAGCGCCCACTCCGGGTCATCCTTTACTTCCTCTTCCTCGCCACCACTCGAGAAGTCTTCCCAGAAATCCTTCTCTTGCTCCGCCTCATCTTCACTATTACTGTCCCAGATACCCAGGCAAAAGGCTGTTTGGTCAAAGGTTCGGAGGACAAGGTCTTCTGGCAGGCCAGAGTTGATCATGTAGGTAGATGGGGAACGGAGTGATAATTGGGTAAAGGGTTACAGTGAGTGTTTGGTTGTTATTTTTCAGGGTCAGGGATCTTTCGGGAGTCTATTAGGTCTTGGACTTCATGGCGAAGCCGGGCACAGTTATCGGTGTCATGGCCAGGCTGTTGGTGAAAATGGCAGAAACGGCTCATGTTTAGGTTGGATGGGGGAGGATTTGGGAGTGGTTTAGGTTCTAGGGGTTTCAACAGCCCTTGCCTCAGTAACTTCTCCAGTACCTTGGACAAAGGTCTGCCCAGGTTAGAAAAATGCCGGTTCTTTATGGCCGCCACCTCCGCAGTAACAGGTTTAGCACCTGAGGATCCTCTGATAGTTCTCTTGCTCAAACTATAGAACTTTATGTTCTCAGCTTCCTCTTCTTCAATATCCATTACAGTTTCCCTCAACTGTCGGAAGTCTGCAATCATCGATGTCATCCTTATGAGCTTACCATAGATCGAGGGCTTAGTCCCCTTGATGATCATCTTAATCTGATCTTTCTCAGAAGGCCTGGTCTGCATCTTTAAGAGCTGGCTTCTCCAGCGATCAACGTACTCCTTAAAGCTCTCTTCAGGCTTTTGCTTAGTATTCTCCAAGTCGCGGAGCGACAAGTCGATCTCTAGGTCAGTTACATACTGCTTCAAGAAGGCATCAGCCAACTCCCTCCAATCTTCTTTAACCTTCTTCTCAAGGCTATGATACCAAACCACAGGTGCACCCTCGAGTGACATTCCGAACATTTTCTGGACCTGGCGCTGAGATAGGCCAACTGAACTCATCACCGAGACATATTGTCGCAAATGGACCCTCGGGTCCCCATTCCCATTAAACTTTGCGATGTCAGTCATTTTGAACTGCGCGGGAAACTGCTCCTCAAAGGTCATTGAATCATAATCCAGTAGATCCTCATGCTTTCCCCTCATCTTACGAGTGACAGACTCCATCTATTCACGGAGCCTTTGCATTTCAGCCTGAGTTCCGGCTATCCTACCAGCGGCATAGTCAGCCAGATCATCATCAAATACCGGAGCATCATCGTTCACTCCATTCGGAGGGCTCTCCCGCCTCTCATTCTCAGATCCTCCCGCAGCACGAGGCACAGCCATATTAGACATGGCAGCAGTCAGAGCTTGCATTTGTTCAGTCATCTTGGTGAAGTTAGCTTCCATCTGCTCCATTCTAGACCCCTCGTTGACAGATTCACTCATATTCGCTGAAGGTCTTTTGACTAATCTGCCCTCTTCTCTAACCCAACGGAAATCTATGTTGCATCTCTTAAGGCCATGTGTCAGTTCATATGTGTGCGATGCATGTAATAGATAAAGAAAATAAACTTTAAACTACTTGGCCCATTATCATTTTGAAGTATTTAATCACACCATCGCGCAGTGCAAACTTGTCCCGGTTGGAAAGGCCCAACAGATTTACACTTTGCAATGATATGGCTAAATGACTTCAAATGATAAGAGGCTCATTCACAAAGTGGCCCACCGGCATTTTAGAAGCTTTTGGCCCACCTGTCAAATGACGCAAACTTGCCCCAATTTAAATGGCCCAACAAGTTCACATCTTTTGACAAAAGGTCCAACTGGATCCAAATGGTGGTGGTCCAATACACAAACATAAAATAAACAAATACTGGTTTTTCATGGCTAAATTCCACAAGTGGGTTCACGGGGCGCAGACAAAGGCTCTCGCTGATGAAGGTTTGCCCACAACCAGGACTCCCCACTCAAGGGTTCAAGCGACCAAGTGAGTGCACCTTTTTTATACCTTACGGTACGTGCCAACGAGTTACGGCGTGTGACTAACTGTCGAATGGATTTCCCGTTGTAGATTCCCCAAAGGGAGGGTGGAGCGAGGCTCTCTTAAGTACCCAAGCCCCTTAGGCTCTTATCGCTTGGTGTCAGGAATAATCAACGAGTCCTCCAAAAAAGTCTGTCACAACGAGCTACAAGTGATGATTTATCTAGGTGCCTTCACAGCTTTTCTCTGAAGGGTAGTGAGTGAAGGAAGACACCCAACCATCACCTAGCTTCAACAAAGCCTTTGATTAACCCCCTCAACCCACTATAGAAATGGTCAACTAATACACAAATTATACACATCACAAGACATGATTTCGAGGCCGATTCTCTAAATCCCCATTGGAGTCACCATACTGTAGACAACAGAACCTGGACGACGCTGTTCTAGGCTTGCGGCCTAGTTGGGAAGTACGAAATAACATGGAGTCGGCACCCGGTGTGAACCGGGACAAAGATTTAAGGCCGTACTCACCCCTCGCAAGGGAAGACATCAAACCGTTGGGTTTGAAATGGTCCCTTACTTATGTCACTTGTGATGATATAATTTGTGCAATGAATCAACCAAGTCTACTCAATAATCATGCTCAAAGGTACTTAGATCTAACATGCTTTCATCCAAATAACTCCACGCAATGTAACACAACGAGCATATTGAACCATTAAATCAACATGTATAAATTATCATCCAAACACATCATAAACTAATAACATGCATAAGGAACAACTTAAATATGCTTTAACAAATAAATAACAAACTAAATTAAACCATACTTTAAATAATAAACGAATAACCTAAAGACTATAACATGCTCAAATAAAAATTTGGATGAGATGAGATATGTGTATCTTAAGTGGTACGTGGCATTGTATCCCGAGTGCAGACCATATTACCGTCCATTCGGAATCGGGTATGGAATTTACGTCCGGGTTTCCTTCCGATATACCACAAAAGGGAACACATATCCCGCTCATCCAACAATCACATCATGCCTCAAACGACTCTCATGCAATTATATATCAAAATAAATAAAACAAAAATAAAGAAGATAGGTAAAAAGGGTGCCCTCGGGTCTAACCTCTTTTGTCGTCTAAGTGAGGGCGTTACACGTCCGTTGGAAGGGAGATTAATCCGATGCTTTTCCGATTTGTCT
Source organism: Zanthoxylum bungeanum (assembly GCA_019454045.1). Lineage (NCBI taxonomy): Eukaryota > Viridiplantae > Streptophyta > Magnoliopsida > Sapindales > Rutaceae > Zanthoxylum > Zanthoxylum bungeanum. Next base: position 1,552 of record SKCR01040107.1, on the reverse strand, counting down.
ACTCAACGTTTTCCCTCGTTGTTTTGATGCTTGGGATGCTGTTTTAAGTCCGTTTCGCTGCTGTTTCACTGCACCGTTTCAGGTCACGGTTTTGGTCGTTTAGTGGACTGTTTTGAGTGATTTTGAAGGCTAAATGGGCTGCGGTTTTGATGGGTTTTTTTGGGGGTATTTATGCAGTTTTTTAGTGAAGTTTCAGGGTGTTTTCTGGGCTGTGAATGAGGCTAAAGTCGCAGCCAAAACCAACCAGAACATGGGATGAAATAGCGGCAGTTCAAGTACAGTGACGGATGTTTTGGGCGCACAATTGGAGCTGCTTTTGGGGGGTGTTTTGCGGAACTTGAGGGCTGTGAATGAGGTTTATTTTGGTGTGTTTTAGGGCTGTGAATGGTGGCTGGAATTCGGCAATGGAGGGCTGTGAGAAGGGCTTGGGCGTGAGTGGTGTTGGTAAAGGGAGGTGAATATGCGGCCTTGGAGGGTTTCCTGGCTTGGTGGTGCGGCTATGGGGGTTTCAATGGGATGCTTGGACGTGCACGGAGGCTTGAGAGAGTGCTTGGAAAGTGCTTGGGGAAGTATGTCTGCTAGGGTTATGAGGGGTGGTGAAGGCCTCTTTTTATAGGCAAAGGGAGAAGACTTTCCTTATTTGATTAGGAAAGAATCTCCTAATTGGTGTCTAACAAGGAATAGATCTCCTAATTTGGATTTGTGATTGGATTTGATTTGTTAAGGGATTTGATTTGATTTCTTTTAATTAGGAAGGGATTTTACTTGATTTAGGCATGTGTTAAATGTGATTTTGGCTAAATAGGAAGGCTATGGGCGTGAGTTTTGGTCTATGGGGCGTGGGCTTGGTTTGTTGGATAGGCTTGGGTATTTTGGGTTTGGTTTGGGTTTGGTAAGTGGTTTGTGGGATTTTGGGCCTAAGATAAGCTTTGAAACGGAAGTCCAACAAGCAACCGAAGCTCAAACAATGAGATTAAATCCATAAAAAAAATTCTATTTTCCAACTTTACCCTTCCAACGTCCGTTTCCCGCGACTTTCATGACTAAAGAGGTAGTTGCCTCCATACGAGACTCATCATTGGGCTAATGTGTAAAAATGCAATGCCTACAGTCGCCCCCAATTTGATGGGACTTGTGCAGTGTGTGACAATGACAATCCTATCAAAGTACGTGCAATGCATTTTTACTTACCTTGCTCGCCAGCTGTCACCTAGTCTGCCTGTTGTGCTGAGTTGATAATGCTAAACCTCGTACCTAGGGCGTCGCAGTTGCGTCTCCATACCTAGAATGCCGCAGTGATGATGTTGGTTGTCTGGATGCTAACCTCATACCTATGGTGTCGTAGTGATGTCTCCATACCTAGAGAGCCACAAATGTCTGAATAGTCCACATGCCATACCTGGCGTGCTAACCCCGTACCTAGGGCGTCACTGTGGTCTAAATGCTTACCCCGTAGCTAGGGTGTCGCAGTGACGTCTTCGTACCTAGAGAGCCACAAAATGTCTGAATAGGCCACATGCCGTACCTGGCATGCTAACCACGTACCTAGGGC